>CM052115.1:647137-672079 GCA_028454245.1 Halictus quadricinctus | reverse complement strand
TGCATGCATGCATGCATGCATACATGTCACGCGCCTTTCGTTTCTATATGTGCACATGTGGTGCGCGCGCGTAGCGCATGTGTATAATCAGTGATGTGCAATACATTCCTTCTATTTCCATTCCTCTGTAAGTCCGTGTGTATCACCGCTGCGTTCCTTCTCTTTTACCAGTCGAACTAACCTCTTTATCATTCTCAAAGAATCTGTCTTTGTTTTTCGTCTATCGATACAGAGTGTATATGGCACGAATAAAGTGTGTTCGTGCGCGTAGGTATGTGCTTCTGTTGACTGGTCGGTGATAGAGAATTTTGGATGGATTTAGAGCGCAGTGAAATATGCCAAGGAGACGAAATGGGGAGATACCGCTTCCGGACGGGTGGGACGTCGCACAAGACTTTGATGGAAAAGTGTATTTCATCGATCACAATACAAGGAAGACAACGTGGATCGATCCAAGAGATAGGTATGTCAGATTTATACGCTCACGTTTGCCGTGTACACGTGTGCACGTGCCAACTAAATATACTCGCACGTACTGTGTGAATTTTCCACGTACACCACCGCAACTAGTGGTCTTTTAAAATTGTAGTATTAAGATTTTCGTCCATTAAGCCAGGTAGTGCAATAGTACGTATGAGTCATAAGAACATAGATGTCGAAATGCAAAATACTTCTGACATTAGATTACCCTCGTCAGAGCGCCCCTTGGGTTTTTCGCATGTGTTGTACTACGTGTACGTGTATATTCATACAGCGAGGACTCGCCGCGCCCGCATTCCAGTCGCCAGGGCCGCTACGCTGTCGGTGAAAAACTCGAGATATCTGGTGATCAGGGTCGAGCTGTAAACAGAATTATTATTTGCCTCTTGTATCTTTATTTTTTCATTTAGACAATTCTTATTTTTCTTTCTGTTTTACCTAACAAGATGTCACAATTATAATATTAGAAATGACAGAACATTGAAGAATCAATTTTATATTTGTAGGGAGAATTTAAAAAAATATCACATACTTGTGTGTATACTACTATGTATATCAGATTCATGGCACCTATCGTGTGCACTATATCAATCATATATGAAGCTTGGCTTAGGTGAAATTTGCAAACTAAAAATAATTTATACATTGACGGAAGAAAATGGGAATTAACAGTTGATTGTAAATAGTAGAATTGTCGACGTTACTCACTAATACAAAACTATTTTTAATGTAGTTATCATCTAAATTCAATGCTCAGTCGCTGTGATAGGATCCACGTGGCCGTACTGTCTAAATTAATGTGTACATTCGAAGTGGTAGATTGTAGTGTACATGAACCATCTGACAGAGCGAATCAGTGTATAGGAGATGTTTCGTCATACATGTTATTAAACATGCTATTTTTGACACACACATACGAACATTACCCATGAATAACGTTGAGATGATTTTTTTTTTTATTTCATTGGTCATCTTTGGCGATATGTGAACAAGAAAAGTCCATTCGAATATCATTCCAGGAGGAGTATGCGGGAATGATTTCAATTATTTTTTCACGTATAGGTTATAGGTCTATTCACATACATAATAACTTTCACCAGTTCACATCACTGAACCAAGTAACTTCAACTCGAAACGTTTCACAAAATTTTACACGTATCACAAGTTCTACTGATCTGACTTGTTCACACTATATATTGTATTATTGCCTGTGTGGCGGAAACGCCTGACATGCTTACGCACCTGGCATGTGTTAACGCCGTACCAGCATTCCTAGTACGGACAATTCAAACCGGTATAACTTTAGATGCGCGCAAAATTTTGATGTACGTCCAAAGAAAAAACAAATAATTAATTAATAAGAACAACATTAATATATAATATATGACACGTAACGCGTATCTCACATTTTGTTTAAAAAATTCGAGCTACTTTTCGTTCCCATGGTATAACGGCACATAGGTGTAACATACATTAAACTGACTGATACTTAAAAATATATTTTTCTTAGAAAGGAATTATTCTTTTGTTTTTGTACCGCGCTGAGATACGATTTTTATTTATTATTTGTATTTACCATCCATTTAGTTTGTATACTATTCTAGATGTGTACATGTAGCATGTATATAATATTATCGCGTATTTTTTGAAACACCGCTACACATTACGTGTATTAGATGTATGGATTTTTATTAGATATACATATGTGAAAAGAGTAAACGGAGCACACATATGTAAATATACATATGTACATACATATAAAAAGACGAACACCATTAAGATGATAAAATTACGGGCATAAACGGTAATCGTCATTAGATTTCGTATCTTTCAAGTAGTTATAAATAGCTAGTTCAGGGAAAACCGAACTGTTGGGTCGATGCCGTATTTGTTAGTGTTAAATTAATAAATACTCTATCGTATTTTCAATATTGTATATATGGTCACACACACATACACACACACACAGACACAGACACGTAGAATGTGCTTCCTGTGTCAGTCGCACGATTGACGTGGGCCATTTCACACCAAGTGATCACATTTTATACATACGAAGTCATAGATTTCTACGAAATTGCATAGGTTAATGGAATTCGATACCCCGATCACGACAATATTTTTCATTCTTCGATATTGTTTAAACTGTCTTCATATCTATAAGTGTCAAAAGTTTAGTTAGTGAACATTTGTTTTTTAATTGTAATTCGAACATCATTATAGATATGAACATAGGTCAAACGACATTTTATACATAAAACTTTAAATTTAATTTGAACAATACTGTTTCTACTAATGTGTTTTTTAAATTGTGGTAAATAATGTTCTCAATTTATTTTCAAACTCACAAATGGTCACTTAGGACAAAATGAATAGGGTGGATATTTTTTCTGCAAAATATCTTTGAAGTGTCTTTTTGTATTTCTCGCAACTTTCGTGATGTAACATTCATAATTTAGCATAATTGTTACAAGCATATATTCCCCCCCTCCCCATACTTGGACTTTTTGGTACATTCGTTAAAAAAATATCTGATAACAGCTGTTTCGTTAGAAGAAAAATTAATTTTTTCCAAACTACGACAGAATAAATACCGTTTTCTTTCTATGTTTAACACGTTAAGTGCCACTCCGGTCCGTAGGGACCGGCGTTAGACTTTCCGTTCGGGGCCAGCCGATCCTCGAGGACCGGCCACAGATTTTACGTTCATGTTACAGCACCGCACCGGTCTGCCCTTGCATACTGATTGTGAGACTAAAAATTTCGCTTAAGAGAGATCGGCTTTTGTTCAGTCAATGCTTCAAGGAGAAGAATATAATATAAAAACGTCAATGTAATTTATTGAAACAACGTAATCAAACATGTGGATTTTTTCCACACTTCCTGACACTTCTATTCATTCTCCAGTTCGCCCTTCGGCGGTGGCCCACTTGACGGCCGAGTCTGGGCCTGAACGGAACGGCAAGCAAAACGGGCTGGTCACTTAACGTGTTAAGGGTTGAATTAATTCTTTGCGGCACGCCAAATTAATATGTAGAACTTCGTTTTTTGGAGATATCATCGAAATGTCATTGAATTACTGCAAAAATTACTATCGGATTATATTATCACGAAAGAACGAAGCAGTCATTTTGAATTCTCAGAAAATAATTTGAACAAGATTTGATTTTGTATTTTCACTTTTTCATTTATCTGTCTTAAAGTAAATATTAAAACATTCGCGACCAGCGGTTGTCGCATGAGACACTTAACAGAATGCCGCATATAATTTCCAAAAGTGTATAGCTGAATACCGCAAGGGTCTGGTATATGTAAATGTAATATGTAATATGAAATGACGTAGGTCCACGTTCCCGGTCTCGAACGTATGTGTCTCGCATGTACGTTCCCGGTCTCGCTTGTGTCCGTTGGTATAAACTATGTTATTGTAGGTCATTTATTTAGATTTTTGTCTTAGAACACTATATGTATAACGAAACATTAGGTCTTCATAACTTAATTCCATCACACTGTATCCCATCCTTTCTCATTGGAAAGTATTCACCATTTTCTCATGATCTCCATTGAGCGGTGATAGCAAATGTTACCAACAATTAATACCATTGGCAAAGAGTGAGTTTTCCTAATAATTTAGAACGGTATTAAATCATACACAATACGCATACATGATATAAGAACGGCAGGTAGGGGACACCGGAGCAAATTGATGTAGGAGCAGGTTGATACAATGAAATTATCTGGAAACTGTATATGTAGCAGTATTGGCTAGATATTTAAGATTCGTTAGTTAACAATTCCAAAAAATGAAATCTTTTCCGTTTCTGTAGCAGTAAAGTAAATGTTCGAGTAGGTATTATACAAAACGTTATATTATTATTATAAACTACTGTGACTTGACGTTCAGTTATTTGAAGAGAAGGTAATTGCGATTCAGCCTTTTGTGTTTATGGTCCATATTTTTTTCATAGCAATGATTTCATATAATAATCTCCTACCTGCGGTAGGACACATTATAACATTTTTTTTGGGATACATTGATACAAGTGTACCAATTTGCTTCGACTATTCTTGTTTTTTTAATTGGATTCTTGTTTTCTATTCCTATAAAAATGGTTCGAAATTATATTTAAAAAAAAAACAAAATGTGGTGAAATATCGCGTGATACTTTTGACAAAGATTATACCGCAATGAAAGATTTATCGAAACTGAGGCAATGTGCAAACATATTGTATAATATAGATCAGAGGTCGGCAAGAAATGCACGTTTCGGCCGATTTTCGAGCGCCCACCCTCTGGCTCCCGCCGTACGTTTTCTCCTCCCGTGACGGCCTTAGTGCTCGACCGTACTCAGGCGCGTATCGTATGAAAAGCACGTGGCGCATTATGGCGACACTCGTAATGCGTTTTTTTTTTTACAGTGGTATCCTTTGTAGACCTGTTCCACTATGTCACATGATAATTTCGGAAAAGAAATATAGAAAATAAATTTGAAAAATAAATTCGGAAGATAAATTTCGGAACGCGAAATTTTTGATAACAGGATATCTCGATTCTTTCAATGTTTTGAAGAACTCAGCTCCATTCCTTCCATGATTTTCCTTCAGGATAATTTCGAGAAAATAAATTTTGAAAAAAATAATAATAATAATAATATGTTACACTTAATTTGTAGACATGGTTTTTTGCTGTGCGGACAGAAGCAAAAAACAGAAAAATAGTGAAATGTTCATTTTAGAGAAATCAGTAGTATCATTTCGCAATTGTCATGCGACGTAGAGTAATAGGTCTACAGAAAAAAACCTACTGCATACTGACAAAAAAAAAATGCATTGACAATAATCGGTGTTGTAGAAAACCTGTTGATACGAGTGTTGTCCTAATGCGCCATGTGCTGTTCATGTGGTACATACACGCCTGAAGTCGGTTGAGCGCTAGGGCCGTTGTAAGGGGGCGAGACACGCGACAGAAGCCAGAGGGCGGAACCCTCGAAAATCGGCCGAAACGTGCATTTCTTGACGACCTCTGATATATGTACATGAATAAAATGAATGTAAAGATAGGTCACTCAAAACATCGTCAAATTTTAAACAATTATGTTTCATCTGTCTCGAAGCATTTTCCAAATCTGAACACGGCATTTCAAGTATGAAAGGGGCTAATATGTATAAAATGTAGCAAAGATGTCCATAATTATATGTCCTTTGAATAAAACTAGATATTTGTTTTAAATTTGTTTCATTTACATATCTTGTGTAACCAATGTAATTAAAATATGAGAAATAAAAATAATTTTTATGAATAACAACAAAATATTTTATATATGTATTCATATACCAACATGCTCTGTGCACTTTGCATTGATCAAGTAAATAGTTTTTAGGTTATTTTGTACGTATTTTTTAAATGTTTCACTTATAATAGTTGAAGAGGAACAGTCAAAGAATATTTTTACTCACTTTTTCACGTAGTTGATTCCAATGAGAATTGCAGAAATGGAAAACTGAAAAATGCATCAATAGCTATAGCTGCCCGGCAGCTACGCGTCGCGTCGGCTATCCGAGACGGTAGAGTATGTGTACCGCGGTGCAACGTTTACTTCAAATAACTTTAACCCTTTGGCTGCCAGGCCCGGCATACGGTATGTGAGAAGACTGCCAGCGCCAATTTGATATGCACCGTCTATAAATTGCTTTATAAAGAAGAAAATGTAGATTTTCTAGAGGAAAGTTTTATTATTTATTCTTTTCAAAATTACAGGGTATGGAATACAATTTAGTATAATAAATAATGTAAACTTTTATATTTATATTATGTAAAAATTATGCTTGGAAAATTATTTTATATGGTTATTATCTCTTACATTTTTTACTGATATTATTTTTGAAACTGAAAATAAATTTTTAATTGTGCGACATAACATTTCCAAGATTACATTTTTGCTGTGGGAATCTGAATGTAAACAAACGCAGCCGTTGCATCGGCTCGTGGCAGTTGTCAAAATCCGAAACAGTACTTCGAAAAGCATTCGATTTCGTGTGAAATGACCCTAATGTGACTTCGAGTCATGTTTATGACCGAATCGATGAAATGCTCCGGCAAACGAAATTTAAGCCAGAAACTTAACCCAAACCTTACCTAGAACGAAGATAAACGTTGAACGTCAATAGATGACTTCGAATAACCTTAAAGGCTCGCACAGACCTAAACATTTCGACGAACATTGCGCCGAACGGCGCGTCGAATAGCGAACGATACGCAAAATTAATTTCGGCGAACCGAACGGCGCGCCGGAGGGCATGCCTATCAGCGGACGGGACAGAGATCGACATTAATTCGGTGACCAGCGCAACGAACGGATCATATTGGTGTAATTTCCAAAATTTCTTGCAAACTATGGAAGCTGCAGCAGCATATATTTACATTCACTACTCGTTAACCGCGGAGGATAAACACAGAAAATCTGGAAGATGGTGGCAAACCCATTTATATACATGATTTTATCAATTATGCGATCTGTCCTGCAAACAGATTTACAGGTCCTACCCGTTTGAGTTCGTGCGCGCGGTCGATCCATCACTTGCCGGTTTTTTGACATACGGCAAATTTGCGAACGTGCTAAAATCATTGAAAAATTATTCCTATTTACTGATAATTATTGTTATGAATATATATTTTTTATAATAATTTTTTAAGTAAGTTTAGTGCAAGTTTCATTCCAATATCTATATAAACACACACACACAGAGGGAGAGAGAGGGAGAGAGAGAGAGAGATAAATATATAGATATATAGATATAGATATATATGTCGATTTTGCGTTTCGTTCGCTGTTCAACGCGCCGTTCGGCACAATGTTCGTCGAAATGTTTAGGTCTGTACGAGCCTTTAGAGTACCAACACATTATAGGTTGTTGAATTCGTCATTGGACGGACTACGCGCCTATATAAATAAAAACATGCGGTTCCATTGCAAAAACAGAACAAAGTTCGTTTGAAATCTAGAAGGCACGTCCGTCTAGGTAAGATTTGTGACTAATAACCCTTAACACTCGAATGGTGCCTGTAAAGCAACACTAAAAATTGCTGTATCATTATTTCAAATATTTTTTACATTATTAAATTTGTTTGTATTTGATAAATTACTAAACATTTCGGTATTGTACGAGTAAGTTGCACCATTTTCGTATGTATAACATGAAAAAATATATATAGAAGGGCAATATTCTAGGTCGGAAGAAATGTTTCGTTTTGGAGTTAAAATAGCTTCGAGTGCAAAGGGTTAAAAGGAGCTTCCTTCGAAATAAAGCAATTTTCATTTGAAACATTTTGTTCAAAAATTAATAGTTTACGAGATAATTGCGTGGGTAATTTTAAACGCGACACGCTGTATATGCCAGTAAATAAACAAAAACCAGTGAAAATATCATTTTGAAAGTATGTTCGTTTATTTATCTATATTTTAAAAATAAGTCATGTTTCTAATTACGAATACCCGTTTAATTCTATGTTAAGAAAGTTGTTGGCCTCTGCAGGAAAATTCTTTTATTAAGACCGGCGAGATGGCAACTTTGATGTTTCATACAATACATATCTCGGGAATGGTTTAAGTTCAAGACACGTTGAGGTAGTGCTTTGACAACGTTTCGATGCCAGTTAAATATAAGGATATGCAATAAAATAGTATAGAGTCCCATTTAAAAACTTAAACTTGGTAATCATAAGGCATTCCAGGGTGATCTCAAGGTTATCGCGTATATCAGCACGATATGTACCCCACGGTATGCTATAACTTTTGTTTGAATTATTTTTTTGTATCTTTCATATTTTTCGAGATATTTAACTGTTCTCATTTAAATCGGACAAACTGTATACGAGCTTGGCCTCAAATTCACTATTCTTAGATGTAATAAACAAAATGTTAATTCTTCCAATCTGTCACACGGTGGAGCGGGGAAGGGGGGAGGTGCACTGAAGACTATATCTGCCGCATGATTCTTAAAAATTTGATAAATGATCGTAATTACAAGCGTTTGAAGTTTCAAGTTTGAATGTCTTGAAGGCATATCTGATCCGAAAGGAATAGGACGAATAATTTTACACTGTTCCACAATATTCCCGGAATTAGTGAACCAATTGATTTCTTCTTTATACTCAAAATATCCATCGTTATTCTTTTAACCAAAACCATGTGAATATTTTCATAATTTCAAATTTCTTTACACTTAACGGTTACAACACTATAAGTTTCCTATGTTCAAACTGATATTTCGTTAGTCAGTTCATAATCGCGGTAGTGGTAATACTATTGCTTATTTGCGAAAAATTTTGTGTACTAAATGAATTAATAAAATAAAAAGAATTCTGCGCAGGTACTCAATTCACGTGAAAAAATTCTGTAAGGCTCTAGAGGATGGGGTTAGGTCGCTTTTCCGCAGTCGGACACTTTACTGCTGCGCCAACACACGCTGTTAAAGATATGATTTGCCTTCACCCACATCATGGTTTCCCAAAGTGCGGCCTGCGATGTCAGACCATACGCCATCTTAAATTTGTAGATATAATTTACATTTTTACAAAGAAAATAAATAAATTTTATCATATTATACTTAAAAATTATTCAGTAAAAAAAATATTAAATTTTATATGTTATATATCTAGTTATTACATAGATTGTATATACGGTATTGTCCAGATTAACACTTTTTTGTCCCGTCAAATATTTTGGAATTTATCTAAGCCCACCTAGGTAAAACTTTGGGAATCCCTGACTTAAACCCATGCATCGGGTTTCGTTTATTGCGTTCATGCAACGTTTAGAATCAACAAAATGTTTTCACTAAATATAAACATGCTTAACCCAGAGAGATTAAACATAGGAGTGGGAGGCTCGGAGGAAAAATTTACAAAGAAATATTTTTTTTTAATTTTTTTCTTCAAGATTGGCATGGAATATTCAACAGTTGAATATATTTTCTTGCCATCATTCTCTCTATTGCGTAGAAGCCGCGGTAGTGCCTTGTCATAACTCAAGACTTGGCCCTTGACCCTATTAAGGTTAGTATTTCATAATGTACTCAAAGAATTCAGAAAACACAGTTTAATTTAGTTTCTCAAAGAAAAAACCGTCGAAAAAATAGCTTTTACGGTGCATTTGACCAAAAATGTCTAAATAGGAATAGAATTGAGAATAACGCTTATAACAGTACACATGTACTGTGATGGATTACTTTACTAGAAGGCATGTAATGAAAATTTTGAAAAAATTACGTTTAGTTTGAATCAGGAAAAAATTGTAAAAGATGTTTTTCAGAGCTTTTTTTATTCGGACTTATAACGAAAATTTAAAAGATGTGTCTTGTAGATCTATTTAAGTTATACATATCCTGAAAATTTTATCCTAATTGGCCAATTGGTTTACAAGTTACAAACGGCTAAAAATTATGAAAATTGCCGAATAGTAGAATAAAACGGCAAAAATAGGCTAAAAATGGTGAAAAACTGCAATTTTTACCATTTTTAATCTTTTGTAACTCAAAAACCAATGAAACAATTTGAAAAAACACATTTTCTATAGTTTCGTTACGAGCCCAAATAAAAAAGTTGTAATAAGCATCTTTTACTATTTTTTTCATAATTCAGACTAAATGCAATTTTTCCAAAATTTTTATTACATATCATCTGGTAAACCAATTCATCTAGCTTGGCAGAAAAGCTGAAGTTGTTTGGTTCATTTATAAAACAGTTATTCTGATTTTAAGTGTGTGTCAACAATTATGAGAATGACTGTATCATATTGCTCAACTAACAATATGTCACCCTTAAATCTCAATATAAGATCTGTATTTTTTTGTGTTTTTCATTTTTCAGAATCAGAATTTGCAATTGAATCGAAAACCCTAACGAAGAAAATGCCCTAACATACGGTTCGATGTCCCGAGTCCCAAAGTGTGTCAGACTTTTTCAGAATTTTAATGAAAATTTGCGATTAAAATTGTGGATAAAATGGGGGCTAAATTGGATTCTCGATTTTTCCCTGTAACTAATTTTACATCTACAAAAACATACACATTTGGAACGCGGTAGATAGTGGGATAGTTCTCTTTTAGTAAGCTATTGAATGTGTCATTTTCTGTTCTTATCGGTTAAACGGCGACTTTCGTATATTGTATTTGGCGACACTGGAACGATACTTATACATACCTATATTTTGTTTTTAAATAACTCGTTGATACGTTTGAGTAGAAAGCCAACGATCCACTAAATATGCTTTTAATTTCGATGTTGAATAATTGCTGAAATATTATACCTGTGCATACAAGTGTGTGATGAAAAAAAAATAAATCCAACTGAAAAGGGAAGTATCATTTATGACGATGTCAAGTCTGCTACGTCAATTGTGAGTTACTGGTACTTGTTGTCCACTTAACAAAAGCCACATAATGTGGTCAAAACTATCCTTGAACCTGATATTTGTTGCTCCGAAGATTTAAAGTTTTATACTGAAAATTGGAAAAGACTGACGCTTAGAATGGGAGAAAGAGAAGGACAAGCCATGTCATATCCTGTACGTATATAGGATGGAAAAACCTTTTTGTCACAATGAAATGTTGAAAAAACACAAAGACATGATTAATGCAATTGGAGCTGTTATGCCAGTTAGATATTTTTCGAGTAGATTAACATCTATCAAAAAAGTGTTAACACACGCATAGTCATGAAAAAGAATAAAGTTATACCGAAATTGAGATATTATTACTTTTACATTCTTAAAACTGAAACTGATTTTTTGGCCTTCAAGATCACATCAAGGACGTTGTGTGTAGATCGTTAAACTCATCTTGACACCGACTACCACATCGCGTTATAAAAAGTACATGTTAATATGAAAAGAATGCGATGTCCTAGAGAAAACCGTTAAAATCTTTACACGATTTTTTTTATCACTATCAGATGCACACCTTAAAACCATGTACATCATATTTAGTCAATAATAAATAATGTGTATAATGTGTATAACAATGTGTATTATAATGTGCTTTATTCACGATCAACCCTTTGCCATTTCGTAACTTGTTTAAAGGAGTTACAACGACAGCGCGTGTACTGTTAGACAGAAGTTCGATGAGATAGTTCGGAAATATTCTGTCAATGATTTCTAAATGAATACTTCATGGTTAATGCTGAGTTAGGAATGCATAGTGATTGATTTAGGAATACTTTGTTACTAGAGTTCGTACCTCAATATATACCCTAGGTACGCGAACACCGAAAAATAGAGAAAGTTTAAATTTTAAATGCAATACTGCATACGTTTTATAATATCACATAAACCGTATGCCAAGATGAATTCCGTCATGTGCATGACCATGACCTTGAAGCCTATACAAGGACAGAAATGAAGGAAACCTTTTGCATAGTAAGTATTATTATATTATACTTACCGGTATTTCGGCATTTATTGTGTTCAATGTGACTTCCATTAGCCAGAATATAGTACATATTATTGTTTCTGCTATTGTTTCTGCTATTGTTCAAGATATTGTAATAGCAATATACATATACACACCATATCTATCTTCGTCTTTCTCGCATATTAATACATTGCATTACACTATTAGCAAATGCTTTGAGAAATAATACAGACATAATTCTATACATTCTGTACAGAAAAGTAAATACTCTAACACTAACAACAAAGGCTGGATCACAACATAAAACCATCGAATCTCTAGCTAATGCAAGTCACATTGATCGCAAACTGTAAACTATCAATATGAAATATCGGTATGTATAATACAATAATATATAATATACGAATATTTGGTATATATTATGATGTGCGTTTCGGATGCAAAGGACGGGGTATGGGAAAGAAAGAGACGCGGAGATTCGAAGCGTTCAGGAAAAATGAAACACTGGCGTGAGCTCAGGCCTTTAAATCAAAACTTGAACTTTTTTATTATTAATTATTTTTTTATGAGACTTTCACTATTATGTTTGTGGAATTTTTGTGATTGAAATGATACCAAACATTATATAATTACGATGATATTTACTTGTGTAATAAACGATGAAAGTTACTTCCCATTACAATTATATTAACGGAAAATTAGTGTAAATATGATCCGAATAGTATCGTGTTTGGTATCATTTTAATCGAGAAAATTCAACGAATATATTGGTGAAAGTCTCATAAAAAAAGTAATTAATAATAAAAAAGTTTAAATTTTGATTTAAAGGCCTGAGCTCGACTATCCGCGTCTCTTTCTCTCTCATACGCTGTCCTTCTTTCCTACGCGAAACTTTAATCGTTCATTGCACAAGTAAATATCACCGGAATTATATCATATTTGGTATCATTTTCATTAGGAAAATGCCACGAATATGTTGGTGAAAGTCCCTTAAAAAAATAATGAAAAATAAAGAAGTTCCCGAGCTTTGCTGTCCTTTTCTACGTTCGGCACTGCATCAAAGAATAGTAGAATCTCGTAGACAACATTTCCCTGCTGTGACTTTGACCAATAAAGTATAAGACGAAACTATTTACAGTCCTCGTCAACCGTTTCCCGGCGGCGAGTATCGCTGTCCTTTTCTACGTTCGGCGCGGACCAAAGAATAGTGACCCTTGGAACTTAAGCGACGCCAAGATCCGTGCTGCTGACATAAAACGCGAATTCACTGTATTCTTAAGCTATAATAGGATAATAAACGGACAAAGTTTCAGAATGCAATATGCTTTTTTATTTCAAATAACGGACATTGCCCTATTTGTAGTAGTCATATTAGTGAAACGCGATAATATGGATAGCATTATGTAAAATGTAGATAAAGTGAAATATAGCAAAATTAATTATTATTCATGCGCCGAATATAGTTCGTTTCATGGATTCCGACTATAGTCGTTAATCTGTCAATGTGTTATTTGTTAGCTTATGAGGAAAAAATGTTTTGTACCCAATTTAAAACGCTATCTTAATCAGAAGGGTAGCATAGAGGAGAAATCGAATTATCGGTTTGGGCGCCATCGAATTTTGTGCAGTACTACAAAAGAAGGCTTTGTTATAGAATACCAAGGAATTTTCACGAATTTTCTAGGTAAATATTCGAGTCGTGAAGAATGTCAAATGCGGTGAAATTAGACAAAAATGTAGATTTTAAACAGAAGTCTGAAAGCAACATCACTTCTATTTACATGATTATGGTTTCCAGATTCTTTTTTATATTTCTTGCAAAGAAACGGCGTTGAAAAAATATTATAAATGTATAGAGTATAGATGAATGAAATCGAAATTCAACGAATTAGACTTGTTCTACGTATGTACCTTATTGTAGTGATCCTCCTACGAACCTCCGCACAGTGGTTCGAATGCCCCAATTAGCTGGAAAAAATTCATTTTCAGATCAACAAAAACTAATTATATCAATGTTAGCTATAATAACCATGTATCAAGGCCCTTACATAAAAATTGTTAATGTTTACGGATAAGCAAACTGCGACTTAGCGGCAGACAATAAACTGCCTCTTATTCGACAGAAATATTTTATCAAAATGCATGTGATCTTAAATGTATGCTAAATATAGGATCTTATAATATAGGTTTGACTCTTAATACCCCTAAATTATCAATAACTTTTTTGTATTTTACTAAAACCGTCAAGTAGTTTTTAGTAAAAGTTTGTCAATCAAAAAGTATACATATGTTCCACGTCGATCCATGCGATGAGAATCAAATGTATGAAAAGTAGAGACTTTTTACTTTTGTTAATAGCAGTCTAAACTTACAGAACGTTACAAATCAGGTCGAAATTTGAATATCTTGGAAACTATCAGAATTGGAGGAATAGTTTAAAGGACAAAGTCGTATAATTTTTTATAAGAAATAGATGTGTGAAAACAGATTTTAAATATCACTATTTGTTACTCTATCTATCAGTATAAAAAATTAAAAGAAAAAGTCTTACTTTTTAAGTATATGTGTACGCAAATAATGAAGTACAATGTACAGTGTGCAAAAAAATGTTTTGTCGTGACTATCATAGATGGCTTCTACATCTTCTGTGGAGATCTGTTAAAAAAACGTCCCCCAAAATTGTTAAATTTTTTTTCTTGCAACCTGTTCTACTCATCACAAGGGTCAAAGTTGTCAAAGGAACCATGGGTCAAAACTCAACCAATATCTTGAAAATAGTTATTGAACAATATGATGTAAATATTTGTGAATCTTACCTGTTAAATTTTCAAAAATTTTTATCTTCTATATCTTGTTCGAAGCCAAAGAACGGATCCATCTTGATTGATGTTTCGTAATAATCGAGCTTGCATAGCAACTTCTATGTGACTACTATTATTTTGTAAGCAAACTTGTAGTCTTGATTTTGTATTGTCACGTATTCTTTGGTGAATGTCTGGAATATTTTGTAACCGGTGGAATGCATTATCTATGCGGGCACTTAATTCCTGGATATTTCTTATTTGTTGTTCCGATCTGTAAACCATATCCTTTACAGCACCCCAGAGACAAAAATCAAGAGGGTTTAGATCAGGTGATCGCGGTGGCCACAACTTCGTTGCGGGTCTTCGACCTATCCATCGTAATCCGAACATATTATTGAGGGATTGTCGAACTGGTATAAAAAATGGGGTGGTGCACCATCGTGCATAAAGTAGATTCGATTACGTTTTCCACGCGGCACGATTCGACGAAGTTCGCTTAATAAGCGTGAACGCAAAAAATTCAAGTAATTTCTACTAGTTAAACGGTTTGGCAAGTATATAGGACCAATAATTTGGTTTCCTAACATTCCCGCCCACACGTTAATTGCAAATCGTCCTTGATGGTAGTTCTGTAGTGCAGCGTTAGGATTTCGGTAATTCCATATTCTAGTATTCTGACGGTTGTGCAAGGTGTGGCTTGAAAAACTACTTTCATCTGTAAGAATCACGTTTTTCAGGAAAAATCTATCTTCGCGTGATTTTTGTAGCATCCAGCGACAATATTCCTTCCTAGCAGCATAATCGTTCGTTCGAAGTGCCTGAACTCTTTAAATCCGATATGGTCGGAGACCTTCCTCTCTAATTATTCAATGCACTGTTATATGTGATACACCGACAAATCTGCCCATTCTACGTAAACCCATTAGAGGACGGGATCGTGCAAGTGCAATAAACTCGCTCTTCTATACGCCAGTGCACCCGTGGTCGCCCTGCTTCTCGATGATTGTTAAGAAGACTTCGAACGGACTCACCGTCCCCAAACTGCTGATCCAATCTTTGAAAATCTCGTCGATCAGGGACATCAGCTTCTCTACGATATCTTCCATTGTGTCCAAGTCACTCCTTATATATTTGACGTGCCAAACCATAATTGCCTAATGCTTCACTTATTGCACGAAGCATTTGCCGAATATTGAAACACCTTCTCACCATTGTAGACACCAAATTAACACTTCTAATAACAACAGAAACCACTCGAAAGTTAGATAGAGACTGAAGGACATAAGGACATACATAAGGAAATCCGAGGCATAAATTATCTGGGAAGAAGAGGTAATCCGGGAAGATATATTTGAAGTGTTTATGTTTATTGAGAGAATAATGGAAACAGAAGGTGTTTCAGTAACGTTCCGACAGTTTGTTTACATTATCGCACCGACTTGTCTGATACACAGCATATAAGTTTCAAATATGGAGCTGTTAGAAATAAATGAAATTCATCTCACAAGTAACAATTACTTTGTTAATTTCTAACGAAACTGTTGAGTTTTGACCCATAGTTCATTTGACAACTTTGACCCTTGTGATAAGTAGAACAGGATGCAAGAAAAAATTTGACTTTGAATTTCAAGGTCAAGGTCAATTTTGCTGAACGTTTTTTTAACAGATCTCCACCGATCGGAAGATGTAGAAGCCATCTATGATAGTCACGACAAAACATTTTTTTACACCCTGTACAACACAAAAAATGTTTTACAATATTCACTGGGTTATTCTTATAGAGTTCCCATTCTAAAATCAATTTCGGGAGCAGAGTTGCTTTTCACTCACAGTTTTTGAAAAAATATCTGTTTTTATATAAATGCTTGATTTTGGCAAAAAATGAGGTAATACGTAAAAATTCGGATTTCAGACAAGAGACAGAGGGAATTTTCTTTCACGTATTCATGTAAACGATTACATTTTGTTGAAGTTTGTAATAGTTGTAAGTACTTGTTAAAGTTTGAAAAAGAGTTGAAGCGGATACATTATACGCACTATTTTTGTAATTATGTGTAAAATCCTTTAACTGGATTCTACAGACGTTTCTGGTAAAGAAACCATTTACGAAAAATATTTGTTTCAGTTGGTAAGTACATGAGCAGGTCAAGAAAATATTCATTGACAGCTTGTGTGCGACGCGTTCCCGCCACACGGTCCTTGCCGTCTTATCTCGACTCAACAGTGCCGTAGCTATACGTAGTCGATATATTCGTGGGTGCTCGGTTTATGGAGCAACTGCTTGGTTTGCCTTGTAATCATTTATTATTATAACCACGGTGTTGGACTTCGCAGAGTACCATATACGTAATTTTTTGATAAAAAATTAAACAGTAGAAATTCCATCGACATCGTAGATGATCAAAAAAACAAATTCGCAATAACAAACGCCAGCGTGCACACTACAAAGTGTGCGAGAGGCCACTTTAATGAAAAAAATAGGTGTTTTGGAATGGCCAGCGAGATCTCCCGATCCGAATGTGATAGAGAACCATTGGGCGACACTGACACGAAGTGTATACGAAAATGGGAAATAGTGTAATAATATTACAGAGTTAAACATGTGTATCAAATAGAAATTGCAACTCACATCTGTTGCAAAAATCCCAAAATACTATTTATGTCGAAGTGTATGTTGGATGTCGTACAAAACAAAGAGAGAAAATATACAAAACGTTAAAAACATTCTCTCAAGAATTTTCAACAAATTTTTCGTATATGTGCCATCATTTTGTCGCACCGATATTTTATTATGACTGTGTGTATATACATATAAAATGTAAAACAAATAAAGATAATAATAATAAAATACAACAACAATAATAAGACAGAATAGAAATTCTAACGAAAAGAAATAGTAATGAAATATATCAAAGATTTTTTAAAACACTGCATAATTCGATCAACGCTATAAACGTGATTGCATCCTTGACAACGTATGTACGATGATACTCATTTCTTTGTGCGCATTCGAACGCAGATATTCGGCGTTAGTCATACTATCATGTGTTGTTCTAAAGTTTTTAAATATCCCGCCAACGATCACGGAGCCGTGAACGTGCCGAGAAGAACGAAAATACGAAAATTGAAGTACGTACTGATAGTTTTATCATTACTTCAGAGTGTGTGTAATATTTATAATTATTTTAAAGCAGCTTTCTATTTTCGTTCACGGCTCATAAAATTGATCCGGTCAATTATGGGATAATCTAAATCAAATACAACTATTTCAACTATTTGAAAACATCGATATTCATAAAAAAAAAACATCGATGATTTCTATATATCGAACTCAAAATATCCATGATAAAAATATCGATATATCGCGAGAAAATATTGATACAGTGAATCCGCTTTATATGTAAGAAGCTCGGATCCTGTGCTCGGGGTACTATTCTTTGATGAAGTTCCGAACGTAGAAAAGGTAAACAGGTCGTAATTCCTGTCTTCTTTGAATCATCTGTGAAAGTCACAGCGGGGAAATGCTGCCGACGAGTCCCTACTATTTTTTTATGGAGTGCCAAACTTAGAAAAGGACAGCGAAGCTCGAGAACTTTTTTGTTTTTCATTATTTTTTTATGGGACTATCACAGACATATTCTTTGCATTTTTCTGATTAAAATGAAACTAAACATGATATGATTCCGATGATAATTACTTGTATAATGAACGATTAAAGTTTCAAACGCAAATAAGGACAGCGTATGGGAAAGAAAGAGAGGCGGAGAGTCGAAGCGTTCGGGAGAGATGAAAGACTGGCGTGAACCCAGGCCTTTAAATCAAAACTTAAATTTTTATATTATGAATTATTTTTTTACGAGACTTTCACCAGTATATTTGCTGAATTTTTCTTATTAAAATTATACCAAACACAATACAATTCGGATTTATATTTACACTTTTTTCCGTTAATATAATTGTAATGAGAAGTAACTTTCATCGTTCATTACACAAGTAAATATTATTGGAATTATATCATATTTGGTATTATTTTCATTAGAAAAATGCCACGAATATGTTGGTAAAAATCCCATAAAAAAATAATGAAAAATCAAAAGGTTTTCTTGTTAGATTAGTAGTAGCCTCCTGGTCTCACACGGATATACCCGACCCGTGTTATGATCACACTTCTTGGCCCTTCACGGGGTATATCCCGCGGTAGTGGAATATTTCGACGTCGCCTAATTGTGAAGCTTTGCGACATATAACCCGGATTCACTGTATTTCTAAAACATCGATGTATCGTTGCCATCCCTAGCGACAGTACTTTATAATATTAATATTCTAAAGTAATTTTGGTGCATTCGTTATTCCAAATTTTCAATTCACGACATCATGCCGACTTCTCCCTACTACCTAGATATCAAGTTGTCTCACAATATTAGTTGATATATAAAAATTGTCTGTTTTATAAATATATGACCGACTTGATAAACGTCTAAATTCCGATATCACCCAATGTATCGAAATTGTAAACAACTAGTGAAAAAAATGTCGATTCAAGCTTCAAGCTAAATTAAAAAAGGCACTCGAAGACGAAACTCAGCATTGCAATAGAAAATAGACGGAAGATTGTCTTCAAAATAGCAAGTCAATAGCAGATCTTCTTGATTTTGCATAGGTTACAAATAAAGGTTTAAACATTCTATTTGTGGGATGTTATCTGTTTATCATTTTGCTCTGTCATTTGAACGTATAGTCTCTATTAGGTAATTATAGTTTATGTCGCGTAAGGTGTCGGTTTCTAAAGCGTATGATCTCGTAGCTGACAACGTGACAACTAGCTAATCCCGGTGTATGTTCAATAGATGCTAACGTTACTTCGCATTGCCATTGTTCCGTCAGTTTACGATATTTACATGCATGTATTCTAGCGACACAATTTGGGACATCCATACCATTATTATATTATAATTATCTTTTATTATAATGTATTATATTATAAATGTTGTTATGCCCTGAGTGTGGGAATGTGAAATGAAGGAACACGCGTATGACATAACGTTTGCACCTCAAATATCTTTATTATTTTCAAAGATACGTCAAATGTATTCAGGACAAAGTTGAATGGCTCAATGGGACTTATACGATGCCATAAAAATATTTGTCTTTATGTTATTTTTCTTTTAGAGGTCACCTCCATTTTTTTTTAAACACGACCACCTCCTTTTAGACACCTACAATGATAGTTCCTTTCATTGCGAATTCAGTGACTATAATTACTCAAGGTTATTCAGGGTCACAGGCAGAGAAAACGTATAATATTAAAAATACAAGAATAGAATACCTGTATTTCATAAATGTTCGACATGGCCGTTTACATCGATACATTTTTATAAACGGGTTTTAAAGGTATGTCGAACTCTGACAAGTACATCTGAGGTAACATTCGTACATGCTGTTGTAACACCCTGATGCATATCTTCAACTGTTGTTGTAGCACTCATCTGTACGCTATCTTTTAACAAAACTAATCTTTTTAAATTTTATACGTTCCCTCTGTTTGTGACCAACAATGATCTTAAAATGTGACTGAATTTCTAATGATTGGGACTATCATCAGTGTTTAATAAGGGATGGTCCCGTTTAAAAAATTGAAGGTGACCTTGACATTTCTAAAAAAAAAATGACAAAAACAAATATTTTTGTGGCATCGTGTAAGCCCCATTGAGCCATTCAACTTGGCCGTTAAGACATTTGACGCATCTTAAAAAACAACAAAGTTATTTGAGGTACATACGTTAGGTGACTCACACTGTATATATTTCTCTTAGGTTATGTTTACATCGTGCTTAGCACGAAATCCTGAAAACCGACTGACTGTTCACATGCACATCCACGCATAAAAGCGTTAGGGGGACGCGCTCCTGCGGCCGCGTAGCGAACTACATTTGTCCCAACAATTATGTTATATTGTATTATATTATATTATATTATATTATATTATATTAATATTATATAATATAATATTATATTATACTATACTATATTATATTATATTATATTATATTATATCATATCATATCATATCATATCATATCATATCATTATATTATTTCTCGTTGTATCTTCTTCGTTCCTTGTATACTATTAATTTGTTATAAATGAAACCATTCATTTTTTAATTTCCTTGCTCAATTAATGTCCACCGAAGCGACTGATTGTATGCTGTTACGTTCTTGCAATCGGTCAATTCTATTTACGGCTTCCTCGCGTCGCGTTGTTTTCTATTTCGATTGTAGTGATAAGACGACATTCTTTGTTTTACCTTTATCGGCATTCCAATGTAGACAAGAGGAACTTCATTAGTAGAATCTGATATAATAGAAATGCTGACGACTAGTTATATTTACAATTACAGATTAAAGAAACTGATCGAAGTGGCCACCGAAGTGCCTCAATAGTCAACACACGGTACTGCAAGTCGCGACGTGTCGTAGCATTGATGCGAATTCCGTACTCTTTTCTGCTGGAACCCACCAGGTATTTTTCGAATAATCTTAAAATCCATTTTTTTGGGTATTCTTTATTGTAGACCGCGTACATTATTTCTTTGGGCTGCAGTTCACTTAAGGGATCCAGAAATTTCTAACTTTTTTATATGATCCTTCAGATTTTGACGAGAAAATGCCAAAAATTCATGTTTTAAAATTAGGAATTCACTGGTTTAAAAGTTATACGTGTGTAAGTTGGGGGGGGGGGGGGGGGTCCGCCAAGCCGACCCGACTACGCTTGCAAATGTAGGTTGTCGACATCACGTTGTGCTTGTGCTGCCATCCAGCGATTCCGCTGGTTAGACGACACGAAACGCTAGGTACATGCCAACATGCCGACGCCTTACCCGTAAAAAACGCTTGAAATCGGCCAACTTTGAACACACATATGTTTTGTGCCAGTGAATTCCTAACGTTAAAACTTGGATTTTTGGCATTTTCTCGCCAAAATTTACAAGATCATATAAAAAAAAATTAAAAATTTCTGGTACCCATAAGTGAAATTTAACCTCTTGTGAGGTATATCAGACATCATATAACATCGTTATATGCCCATATGACATTTTTTGCTGGTTTTAGTCTGCAGAGTTACCCCCTAAAGTATTGACGTACATTTATGATACACTCTGTAGGTACACAAGAGGTATATGAGAAACATTTGTGATATATAAAAAGAGAACACACATGAAAATATTATATGGGTATGCACATAAGTACATAAAAGCATGTAACTAGTAAAGATACATTATACTCTTCGAATATTTGGATATGTATACCGTTAATTGTCGTGCTAACACAGGTACGTTGGAATGTGTTTGTATAATATGTTTTTTGCAATTCTGCGATTTCAATCAAAATTTGATTTAAATAATCGTCCCATAATCGAAAATCTATTGAACACTATTGAAACTCAACTTAAAAATCCAAGATTAACATTCATTATTGTAAAAATTATTTTTTAATGGAATCGCGATATGTAGTTCCATCGAGTCAAATCGATAAAGAAAATGTATGGTCAAGATTTGTGATTCATGAAATAAACTACTGAAATACTTAATCAAACTCATGGCATCCCCTGTCTCTTATGAGGGATTATCAATCGGACCAATATTCACGAGCAGTTTTCCTTGTTGAGACTTTATTCTGTTTTGTTAATTACAATAGTAACTAATTGTAAGCGACGACTTTGTACCACGATACTTCAATCAGTGTAACCAAACCAATAATCCGGATAAGAATAGGAATAGGCAGAATATAGGTAAGTAGGGATGAGTGAATCAGAGAGGGAGAGAGAGGGAGAGGGTGAGATGGAGAGGGGGGAGACAGAGGGGGAGAGAGAGAGAATGCGTAGTTGAGATAGTTTTATTTGGTTGTAAGTATAAGATATTGTAAACCGAGCCCAATTCTTGGCTGTAAGGCTGAATAAAGCAATATTATTATTATTATGTAACCAAACCAAATTCTGAAATGTTTAATACAGACAGTCTTTAAAACAGTGTTTTTTATCTTAAAATTAATCAAAAGTACACGGGTAAAAGGGAATTTTTTTCGTTCGAGCTGATGCGAAAGATATTATCACTGAGACGCCTGTATTGTGTTTATTTTAGACAGATAACATTCGTTGTGCCACCTTATTAGTCCTTACTAGACCTTATTATTAGGGCGATGTTTATCGTGCTAGTATGGGATATCTCCTCGTATCGATTGTCTCAAGTATAATATTTTACTTACACGATTTTGAAAGCATCTATAGTTTCATGCAAAGTACTATGTATATTAATTAGTCATTTCCAAATTGAAAGATTCAAAATATATCAACAACAGTAGGTAGGTGCATGCATCCGTAGTTCGACAAGCATGGTTTAACATATATCCCAGGATACCTAGTTTTATATTAATAATGGTAGCTAATATGGTAAATATCATCGGAATAACATCATATTTGGTTTCACTTTAATCAGAAAAATGCCACAAATATGTTGGCGAAAGTCCCATTAAAAAATAATGAAAAATAAAGAAGTTTTCTTATTGGATTAGTAGTGGTCTCCTGGTTTCACAACCTACCCTACCCGTGTCATGTTCACACTTCTCAGCGGTGGCGCTCAGTGGTCCGGATCGGGAAAGTAAGTGACATTTAGTCCAAAAACGAACTTTCTCGTATCGATATCTAATCAATGAACAGTATTTCTTAAATGTCCATGGACCTCGAAAATGAAGAAATTAGTAAAATTTAATTAGTATTATAGTTGTAATAAACATTGAAACTTGGACGTTTTAAGAACAGTATTTTTTGTCACAAAAATTGTTTCTCTTTAATGCGATATCCTGACGATCCTATTTAATATTTTCTCTCGATTTTTTTTTTAAATTGAAGAGCAGACTTTTGCGATGAAAAATAATACCATTTAATAATGATTACTGTAAATAATCTATTTAAAAAATAATATTGAATACAGAAGGGAACTTTTGTAAAATTGTTTACGTTCAGAAAGACAGATCTTCTATGTTTCAAAAAGTTCCCTATCCGGACAAATCGGAACATTTTTAATATATTTTTCCCTACATAATTATGCAAGAATCGTAAACCAACTCAAATCACTTTGCAAGTTATTGCTGTTCAAACTTCCCGACGCGTCTTACAGTATATGTATACATTCGTATATTTGATTAAATGTTCTTTAAATATATACATTTTTACAATAATTTTACATTTATACCCGAAGTAACTTATATAGCCATTTTAAGAAATAATTTTTTTTATTATTTTATTTAAGAATGATAATGAACAATAACAGTTTTTTAATGCTATTGCTACATTTATACGTATCTATCGTCGAAGACTTGTGAAACGTGCAACTGACTCTAAACACTCCTGACGAACTTATACATTGTATAGCATTGTTTGCCACGACATTCAGAAAAAGTTTATATCTCGTAGGAGGCAGGCAGTTACTATTAGCATTCAGTTGAAAGAGTATCATTAAGAGATGCTCGTTTTAAAAGATTCAAGACATCTTTTCTATTATTTAAACCTTATATTCTATTTTTTCGATTTGTAGCATTTATATCTTTGTGTGTGGTATATATTTATTTTACGTATAATTAAGATTTAATAAACACATTATTATTAACGTCAGATTCCTACATATCGTCCGTAAGGTTAAATCAAATAATAAAATCAAAAAATACAAAATCATTGGATCCAGAAGCATTAGAACTATTAATTTAATAAATAAAAAAACAGTTTAAAAGTCTATCATTCATTTTTTAAATATTTTTAGTGAAGATTTCATTGCAATATCTCTAATAGTTCAAAAGTTATAACCAAATGTCACTTACTTTTCCGAACTGGACCACTGTGCGGCGGCTCTCGAGCTTCTTGGCCCATCACGGGGTATACCCCCCGGTAGTAGGGATATTTCGACGTAGGCTAACTTAAAAGCCTCGGCAACGTATAACCCGGTTTCACTGTATTGTCAATCAATATTTTCATTTGTGAATAACGCAGAGAAAACATTTTTCTCAATATTTTGTGCTATTTCTACGAAAGGCTATAGCCGGGTTTGGGGGTCAAATCTGCCCTGGAAGGGATTTTGTTCCAATTTGCGCCATTCGATAGCCTACCAAAAAAGATACCTTTCAACCAAGTTTTAGCCCGATAGCTCATCTGTAAGGGTAGTTATAGAGGAAAAACGAAAATCCAGTTTTTGGCC
>CM052115.1:608399-641219 GCA_028454245.1 Halictus quadricinctus | reverse complement strand
CTTAATGAAAATATATTAGAAACATCTTTGTTCTGGAAATTCTCCCACCGGTTATAAAGTGTAAAAAAATTTTTTAAAATATGGTCGTATTCTACGATTCTTCCTGTTTGAAATTCCGTTTTTTAATTCGTGGAGCATCAAAAATTGCAAATATTGGGTACTTGAAACTGTTATAAAAATATATTAGATTGGAGGGAAAGTTCTGCCGTATTTTAAAGAAAACATTTGAATCAATTTATAAAAATACGTGTTTAATATTATTCAATGATACAATTTCCATTATTTGTAAGGACTTGTTGCCATCTTTCAGGTAATCTGTGCGTTCTTGTTTCCCAATGACTCAATAGCAACATGTGTTTTTGATTTACAAGAAAAATTACCTGCCTATTTAAAATACGACAGAAGTTTCCCTCAAACCCAACATATGGTACGAGCTACTATCTACTAATATCGGTTCGAGCAACCGATAGCTCCGAAAGGGAGTACCGTATTATTAATTATTCTGGTAGCTTTTTCCATTCGGCAAGATTTGGGACGGACAGCAATAATGCAGGTAGAAGGTGTTGAACCGTTCGCCCGTTAGCTCAAGCCCATCAATTTTACGACGGGCAAAGTCAGATGTTGGGGTCAACTGTAAAAATGAGGCTAGCGTAAAAATTAGTTTCTGCGACAAGTTTTAATTACTTAATGACCACCGCCCAACGAATACACGAAGGAAAACAAACGGTCAACACGTGCTGGAAGGGACTCCCTCTCGTAGTAAATCATAATATCGCACCTCCCAGTCGGAAAACATAACAATAGATACTATTTTTACTAAGAAGTTCCCGTGTGATTAACTCCATGATATTGGACGTAAGCTGTGGGTTATAGAAGTGGGCTAAGATATTAAACTGTTACCGCCCACTACTACACGATTGTAGGGGGTGACAAGACGCCATTTCGTATGGGTTCGAAATGGTGACATTGTATTGATGTGAAGCTTAGAAGAAGGTTCCCCGGCAGGACTGTGGTGACGTATCTAGATACGAATGCGCGGCCGATTGGTTCAGAGTGGAAGAGGCAGGCCTCGTTTCACACGCATTTCCGGCTGAATTCGAAATATTGGCTACAGCGGTGTGTAGCGTGACGGCCTTCGGTCTCAAAAATTGGGCCAACAGCCGCGGCAGTGATGGGGATAGGCATACCTACGATAGACTCGGTTTGTTTAGGTACCGTCCCCCGGCGCTGCTCTGTATGGAGCGGTTTATGACAGATTATTACTAGGGGTGTGCGAAATTTCGGTACCCGCTGGAAATATTGTCACAGCCACGAGAACAGAACTTGTATAGGAAAAAGTAGAGCAATTATGCTTCCTACACGCGAATTTAAAATAAAATACTGTTATTTCACATAATGTATTCGAAATTATTTCTTTTCGTCGCGAAGTTCAAGAACCGATTACACGGGAAATAAAAAAATCATTCTGAACCTGCCAGTGAAAATTAAAAATTAAACTGAAAAATCATGAAACAGCATTATACTTACATATATAAATACAATTTTAACTTTGGGTACCCGAATATTGCAAACTTTCAGGACCCCGACTCGACCCGACCCGACTGCCATTCCGAGTACCCGAAGTTTATAAACTTTCGGGATCCCGACCCGACCCGACTCGATCATTGCCCGACTTGACCCGAGGCTCGGGTACCCGCACACCCCTAATTATTACTATTGAGCTGGAAGTCGGCACAGTCAGACAACATCTGTTTACTGTAAAGTAATTTGTAGACCCCGACCTCTTCGACGAATGTAAAAATGCTACACCCGAGCAATTAAAAAAACGGTGACACTTCCAAAATGGCGAAATTAAAATTATTTCATGGCCAGGTTGTACATGTCCCTACAGTGACCCTCGACTCTTACCCGAAAATAATATTTCGGATCGCACTTTTTACCCCCACGCAAAGGACAATTCCGAGGTTTCTTCGTGACATAAGTTCACCGCAGGAGACATAACTAGAATTTCCCACTTGGTGGTTATGAGGCACCCCATGCATCCTTGCATGTATGTGAACCGTTAGAAATGTCAGATTTGTAGTCCATCAATTTTATGACGAGCAAAGTCAGATGAGGCGAGCGTAAAAATTAGTTTTTGCGACGTGTTTTTTAATTACTTTATGATCACCGTCCGACGAAATCATTACTATGTTTGCGTAGTTGGGTCTAGTTGGGCCTACAGGCGCGCCTGAGGTGTGAATAGGTTTGTTAGCATAGTAATAAATTGTTATTTTGTTTGTTATAACGTTTAAATTCCTTAACAAGGTTTTAATTCTCCTTCTATTACCACGAGGGACTCTGAAATGTTCTAGTTAACAGCTTTTGAAATAAATAATGACGAATTGTTTCACCGCACAGATTGTCATATGATATTCTTTCTTTTTCGTTAGCGTAGTAATAAATTGTTATTTTGTTTGTTATAACATTTAAATTCCTTAACAAGATCTATTACCACGAGGAACTCGGAAAAGTTCTGGTTCATAGCTTTTTAAATAAATAATTATAATAATAATATTCTCGTCGAGAATAGTCGCAGGCTAGTCGTACGGCTCTAGCATTGGGCCGCGAAACCCTGGGGTTCTGGTAGCAGAGGACACGCTGTGCCTTTGTTCCGAGCCTCTCGAACCCTCTCAAGTGGCTATCGCGGACCCCAAAATCCTTATAAACGGGGAAAAAGCGGCAGGCTGGCCGGACTGTGAGATATGCATTGACCTTAACTTGTCGATCCAATCGATTGATTGCGAGTATAGTGCCATTTTCGTTTCTTTTTGTTGGGATATTACGCAGGGTATGAAGTATTATAAATTAATTCACGTTATACCGTATGGTATACTTTTACTGTGTGTCTGCTAATGGCTGTACAACAACTGAACTACGCGGCGTTTATAATGCTCGCGGTGACGATCATGTTTTTACGTGCATCTCGTGTGATGGCTCTGCTGGTGTATGATCTCGCCAATACTCCTCCTCAACATCGTCATCTTCGCCCAGTGATATCAATCCATATTCTTCGGTTAATTTTTTTAATCTTGTGGATCCTAAGGGCTTCGTCAGCAAATCTGCAAGCATGTTATTAGTATCGCAGTACTTTATTGTTATTAAATATTTTACCTTTTTTCAAGTCCTTCACGCGATGAAATCGCGCGTTTGCTAAACTTCTTGTTCTCTGTTAATTTAATGCAGCTTTGATTGTCTTCGTACATTAGTAGTGGTAGTTGCGTCTTTTCTTCAAAAACTTTTAATAATTTAATGAGCCACAGTCCTTTCTGGCATGCTTCGTTTAGACTTATGTATTCGGCTTCGGCCGAAGATAGTGCGACACAACTTTGCTTTCGGGATGCACAGCTGATGCTGTTTCCGCTGTAACGAAATGTGTATCCACTGTGTGATTTTCGATCCGTTCTATTTTCCCCTCGGTCTGGGTCCGCATATCCGATTAAACCATCCTTGTATTTATTATTTCCTAATTTTAATGCGTAATTAATTGTACCCTTCAAATATCGAGCAATTCTTTTTGCTTCTTTCCAGTCTGCTTCTGTCGAGTTTTGCATTTTCCGGCTCAAGATCGTTACACTTGCTGTGATGTCCGGTTGAGTAGAAACAGCTATGTATACAGAGTGTATAAAAATTATATGTCACGACCACCATAGCGGGATTCTACACTTCTGGATCGGTGGAGATCTGTTAAAAAAATGGACCACAAACTTGACCTTGAAAATCAAGGTCAAACGGTCGAAAACTTTTTCTCGATTGAATCGTATAGTACTTATCGCGAGGAATAAAAATCTCACAGGAACCATGGGTCTCATGTTAACCGTTCACATAAAAAACGATATTAAAGTTTCGATGATTTTTAAACATAGTTTATTTATAATGTCCTTATATTTTACAATAAAATATAAAGTTCATAATGTGCTATTGACGAAGCAGGGGGAAACTATTCTTTATCTCGCGAAATATATCGCAATAGAGTAAGAAATAACGGAAGACCGCTGCGTGCAGCAGAAGTGCCAGATCGACGGGATAAGATTTTCAGCGACTAGATAAAAAATTTAGTGATCAAGTATTAATATTACGTCATCTTTCTACACATATTTTTACCATTCTTACTTAATTTCTTTGGTATCTATTTCTTCGTCGAATCCATAAAGCAGTACCGTTTTCTCGAATTGATCGCAACAGTCGTGCTTGTGTCCCAGCCTCGATATGACCGCAATTTTGGTCTAGGCAGTTCCTCAATCTCATTTCTAGGTTTCTTTTTAATTTTTGGCCGATGTTCGGTACTGTTCGTAGGTGTTCAAAAGCTTGTTGAATTTTATATTTTAACTGTAGCACAGTTGGAAGTTCCTGACCTGATCGATAAACGATTTCTTTTACTGCTCTCCAAAGAAAGAAGTCCAGTGGTGTCAAATCTGGAGAACGAGGAGGCCATAAATGTGGAGCAAGTCTGCGTCCTATCCATCGTGTTCCAAACATTTGATCCCAAAATTGGCGACCGGTCGGCCACAATGAGGAGGAGCGCCATCGTGCATGAAATAGACGAAATGATGTCTGCTGCGTGGTATAATTTGACGTAGTTCACTCAAGAAGCGAGTCCGTAGAAATTGCAGATATGTTACACTTGTTAATGATGTAGGTACATAAATTGGGCCAATAATTCCTGCCCATACGTTGATTGCGAAACGTCCTTGATTATATCTTTCAATCATTGCATGGGGGTTTCTGTAAACCCAAATCCTCGCATTTTGTTGATTTAAAATGCTGCTACTCGAAAAACTGCTTTCGTTTGTGAACAACACATTTTCTAAAAAGTGTGGTTCCCGTTTCAACTTATCTAGCATCCAATGGCAATAACTTCGTGGAACAGCATGGTCATTTCGTCGAAGTGCTTGATCGCGGCGAATTCTGTAAGGTCGACACTAAGAGATAGATCATTATAGCGGTGTTTACGTGCGTTAGTGATCTGTCTATGCCCCTACACCTATATACCTTGGAAACATGTGAATATAAACACAATGTAACAGTAAAATTATTCTAGAACGTAAATGGAATTCTAACATCGTTTTTTTATGTGAACGGTTGACAAGAGACCCATGGTTCCTTTGAGACTTTTATTCCTCGCGATGAGTACTATACGATCCAATCGAGAAAAAAATTCCGACCGTTTGACCTTGATTTTCAAGGTCAAGTTTGCGGTACATTTTTTTAACAGATCTCCACCGATTCAGAGGTGTAGAATCCCGATATGGTGGTGGTGACATAATTTTTATACACCCTGTACATTAAACTACCTATTAGGCTTTGAAACATTTGTCCATCCGGCAATAGTTCTTCACACTGTATATCTTTATAACCCACATCTAAGGATATATTTGATGTTTTAGCTTTTATTAGTTTATAAGTCTGTAGAATTCCATTGATTTGCCTTTTTTGGTGTATAGAGCAGTTTCCGTTCTTATCTCTCTCCACTTGCACACCGGCGTATTCCTTTATGTTTTCAAGGTGCGATGAAGAAACTCTCTGAAAGCCTTTTTTCTAATTTGGTTATTTCTTCGAGATCATTTGATGCGATTAAAATGTCATCAATGTATATTATTATGTAACTGTTTGATTCGTTAGTGTTTTATTTTGTGTATAAGCATGGGTCGGTATTACCTTGTGTGTAGGAATTTTCAAGTTCTGTCGTAATACGTTTATTCCACTTGTTCGCTGATTGTTTTAGCCCATGTATACTTTTACTTAATCTTGCTACTCAGTTTTCTTTTCCTTTGATCTCATACCCTATTGATTGTCGCATATAGATCTCCCCATTTAGCTGTAAGCTTATCTCTACTTGCAATCGTTAATAACAGTCTCAATGTTGTAAGTCTAACAACTGGTGCAAATATTTCATAATAATCAATGCCGTACCTTTGATCATAACCCAAGGCCACTAACCTTGTTTTGAAACGAATCACGTTTCCTTTCTCGTCTCGTTTTAATTTAAAGATCCATTTGCAACCGATCGCTTTATGTCCTTTAGGGAGTTCTGTGAGCTCCCATGTGTTATTTGTCATTAGCGACAAATATTCGTCATCAGTTGCCTATTTCCATTCGCGTTTATTTGGACTTGGCAACGCCTCTTCAACTGTACTTGGTTTCTTTATTTCGTCAATTGCAATTCCTGCATATTCGCCCAATCTGTCGGGAGGTACTCCTTTATTTGAACGCTCTGATCTGCTGGATACTTGAATTTCTGTGTTTTGATTTATCTGTATATTTTCTTCCCCCTCCATTTCCTGTTCAACATGTTTATTATCCTTAGATGATAGCTCTATCTCTGCTACTGGTCCCGGACCTGTTTGGCTTGACAAATCTTGCTGCTCCTCCTGTTATCTCTATTATTGAGAAATATTACATCCCTGCTAATTGTGAGTTTGTTGGTTTCTTTATTCGGCAGGCGAAATGCCTTCGATTCTTCACTATACCCAACAAAACACAATTTTTGAGCCTTTTTATCAAGCTTTCGTCTACGTTCATTGGGAACATGCACATAGGCATCACACCCAAATACATGGATGTTGTTTAAATTTGGTTTCCTCAAGTTCCAATATTCATACGGTGTCTTTTAGCGTTTCCGTGTTGGTAACCTGTTCCGAATATAATTTGCTGTTGTCACAGCCTCTCCCCAATATTTCTTTGGCAATCTGCTTCCGCATAACATGCATCTGGCCATTTCAATCAATTATCGGTTTTTCCTTTCAGCTTTGCCATTTTGTTGTGCCGAGTATGGTGCTGAAAGTTCTATCTCGATTCCTTCAAGTCTTAAAAATGTCATTAATTCCTTGTTGACATATTCTTTCCCTCGGTCAGATCTTTTATTGAACTTATTTTTCATTAATGCTATGTAATTTTTGAATTTTTGGTATACTTCAGGCTTATTTGATAATAAATAAATGTGTGTGAATTCTCTGTAATCATCAATCATCGTAAGCACATACCTTTTGCCTCCGGGGGTTATCGTTTGCATGGGTCCGCAGATGTCTGTGTGTATAATATCTAGTATGTCCTTAGTTTCTCTGCTTGATTTGCTTGGGGATGGCTTACGTGTGAGTTTTCCTTCGATGCATGTCTCACATGTTTCTTTAATACTGCAATTTTCAATATTCATATTGTCTGCGAAACCTTTTCCATGCATCATTTGTATAGCATCTGGGTCTCTGTGACCCAATTTACGGTGCCAAGCATGTATACAATTATCTTTATGCTCATATATGGTTAGAAAATCTTTATGCTTGGTTCTTAATTTATATAGATTACCAACACTGTCCGCTACTGCAATTGTTTTCTTATTCTTTATAATATAACATGTATTGTCTCTAAAACTGACTTCAAATCCATTATCTTGAATTCTTTTTACTGACAGCAAACTTCCATATAATTCGAGTATATAAAACATCTGTTACCGTAATCATTGGTCATATGACTTGTTGCTCCTGAGTCAATATATCAGGATCCTTTGTCATTTACACTTGATTTCACACTGAAACAGAATGCTTTATAACATTATAGCTAATGAAAAGACAAGATCAGCCATGTGTAATATGTTGACCTTCAAATAACCTTCGAAGGAGTTATTCTTCAAAAACCATAACTTAACGGATGAAGACTATGTTCATGTTTACCGTACTCTACTATGGTTCCGTTGATGTAAACACTGAAACATTGTCGGAAGACATCTCTTATTTCATGAAAATTGACGAAGCCATTGTGTGTTATCAACAGCCCAATAATGAGCATTTCGTAAATTTACTCAACCATGATTGGTAAATGTTGATACCTCCGTGAAAATAAAACATTAAAAAATTCCGGATTCTGATGTAGCCTCCATTGACAAAAATTTACTCGGTTTTGGAATGTTTGTGTTTATGTTTGAAGCCGGATTAGTGGTCTGGAATGATATTATTGGATCTGCAGAAGTCATCTATTTTAAAATTGATGATTGCCTCGTATATTTTACTTATGCTGGGTGTCAGGTTAATTGGACGATAGCTAGATGGGACACAGGGGTTCTTATTATTTTTTGTTTTAAATCGATAACACCTTAACACGTTTCCAGGTTTTAGGAAAATAGTGGTGATTTAGCGCGTTATTGAATATTATTGTTAGGTCCAATATTATTCACTTCGGTAAATGTTTGTGGATTATGGGCGGGATGTTGTCAAGGCCATATGATGTCTTATTCGGGATATGTTTAAGAGTGCGTGCGACTAACCAGAGGTTGCAGAAAGGGTGTTAGTGGTCGGCGTTGGTTTTAGGATTGCTGGATAGGTTCCTACTATTAAATTGGGTAAAGATAGTGGACGAGTTTCTGTTCATCATGAATTTGTTTTTAATGGATTCGGCTGAAGTATCTACTAGTTGTTTGCGGTATGTATTCGTGTTATGGTATCGGGGTGAGTTGATAGACTTGTAGTACGCTCCAATTATGTTTAGTTTGTCGAGGAGTGTGAAAATGAAGTTGGTATTAGTTTTGTGTGACTTAGAGAGGTCACATTTCCTTCTAGCTACATGCATGTAGCTGTACGACATGTATTTCTTTGATATGGGGACGTTGTTTGGCCCGGAGTATCGCGTTTATTTTAGAGAAAAAGGATTTCGGATTACGGTAGTCTATTTTCTTTATTTTGTTGACCCAGTAGCGGTTTGAGGAGAGCTTGAGCTCTAAGTGTAGGGCTTTATTTGTATCTCTAAGAGCTTTTTTGGTGATTAGTGAGATTGTTTGGGTCGAGTGAGGTCGCCATTTTTATAATTGTATATTCTAAGATTTCGTTTACCAAGGAAGTGGTTTACTGGAGTAGGTGATCTTCTTGTGCGGTAGTTCTCTTTTAATAATGATGGCAGTTCTTCCTTCTTGCGAAAAATTGGGGCGGTCTGTCCTGATGATGTGGTACTTTTTTAATGTAAGTTTGTAATTTTCGTTTAATTTGGTTTCCGATAGAAGCAGTACATCATGATTGTGTGTTTGAAGGAATTAGAGCAGGTCTTAATAGTCTTCTAGCGTTGGTGATTATGGAGTTGATGCCGATGGCGGCGACGCTGATTTGTTTTTTATGGGATGCCGTATGAGCCATTTAGGTGAATAAGGAGTTTAGTATAAATTTTATTTTCCCGTGTGGCGATTATTTGAGTTGTTATACTCTGTAGTTGTATGTTGATTAATTCCGTTAGTTAATTTTTCAGCTCTTAAATCCATGATGAAAGGTTACCATTGGCTCGATGATATTAAACGGTTGAAATCGTTTTTCAAACTAATCTTGAAGTAATTGAAGGTTGATAATAAATGATGATAAGCCAATTTCAGCATCTCCTATCATTTTTTGCATATTTGGGAAATACACAAGTGACTTCATCAACACATGTGATATCCATAAAACCAGTTTAGCTTTAAACGAGTTTACAGATCCTATCATTATAGCTATATGTTTGTCGTTTCCCTGCAGTTCCAAATTTAAACAATTCAGTTTTTCCATTATGTCTGTGATAAAACACAGAAAATTTTGTTAGTTCAATAAAATTTTGATTTTTGTTATAGAGACAATCTTTTATTTTTTCAATTAAATTTACAAATCTTGTAAGAACTTTGCCTTTACTGAGCCAACGTACTTTAGTATGCAAGATGAGATAAGGACCTTCAGGATTTTCTAGTAGGGTCTTGAAATATAAGTGTATATGTATATGTATATGTTTACACAATATAAATATATCCATGTCCTTACTTTCTCACATGCCTCCTTAGTTCATATGGTACATTTCGATTTTACATATTTCCCTCATTTCACAAAGACTTAAATTTTTCCATCGTGGTCGTACGGCGGCGGGCATACGTAAAACGGTCGACGGGCGCTACGGTGCCCGCGGACATAGGGTTGGGGACCCCTGAACTAAAGTTTTGATTTTGAAAAAGTCAGCCGATTTGCTATCGACAGTAATGTGGATGAGGTGGTGATATTTATCGGGTTGTGTTTTGTTGAATGTAAATCTGGTTAGTTTCATTATTTTTACCCTGAGTAGGTTTAGCTCATTGATCTCATTTGTTATATTTTCTGGGCTGAAGTTTCCTCTTATTCCTTATATGAGGATGGATTTCAGTTTCAGGCTTTTCGGGGTAGAAGTGTAGTGTTGGATTTTATCTTCTTTTAGTTTGTTAGCTATTGTTTGATGATTGTCTATGTGGTTGGCGTAGATTGTCTGGTGTTCACAACTTATTTCCTTGACTGCAAAGTCGGCTTTGGGAATTTGGAGGTTTTTGTAGTGTTGATGATTGTGGTTGGATAAGAGTTGATTATAAATATCGCAGGAGGTTTGGATGTTTTCTTTAGGTTTGTTTTCAAATTTTCTACTGTTGGAGCGTTGTTTTCGGACTCTACATTTTCGACGTTTAAGAGAACTTGAAATTTGTAGTGGCTGCAGCTTGGGTCCTCGGTCCATAGGCCGGAGGGATCGTTCGTTATGGGCTTTGGCGGTTTTCTTGGGGGTTGTCCTTGATAGGGAGCTCGTCGGAATTAATACCTATCAGTGCGTCCGCTGAGGCACTGGTCCGGTGGTGATTCCGGCTTTTAGGTTAGGCGTAACCTTATTAGCGTTGTTGCCCTTATGATCTTTTAGCGGAGCTTGGGAACTTTTGCTCTCTCGGTTTTATAATCTAGTTCATTCTCTCGTTTTCCTTGTAGGAAAACTCTGGCGATATGCATCGTTTAGAACCATATATCCTGTGGGAATCCATCGGCGTCGGATTCTGGAGGCAAGAAATGGCTCAGGCTTGTCGTAGGCAAGGTGGGCTGCCGAACACAACACCATGCACAACTATGCTATAACTTTCGTACCGAGAAAACACTGATGAAATGTAGATAACAGTAAAATGTAACAAACAAAAGAGATTGGTCTTGGGGTCCCGTCGGAGAACGTCCATCGCCCGTGCAGGTTTGACCAAGACTCTCACAAAGATACTTTTTATTAACCATGGCGCACCAAATTGTAAATTCTAAAAAAATTCACGGACAATAATTATAACAATATATCGGCACTGTAAAAATATAGACGTGGTATCTCTAGAACTTCCAGGTGAAATCTGCATTTTTTCGATTTTTCGAAAACAAAGCCTCAAACCAAAAAAACTTATCACGTATTTTCGACTTATTCTCTCATGTAAAATCACCCCCTCTACGGTTAAATTCGCAAGCACATTGACTGTAAAATACCCTTAAATTGGGAATACCCTTACACCGCAGCGGTGATTAGCACCGCGACGCGCTTGTATCTGCGCTACCTCCTTTGGCTACTAATAAAACAATTAACGACATATAACGCAGTGTCATTGTTCAAGATATTGTAAACGTTTATACTAAATTTCTATACTTCTACAAAACAAGCCAGAATTCCTTCCTCCGCAAGAGGTGCAAAACTATCATTCGTTATGTATAATTATTGCTAAATGGCAAGAAACAAAAAAATCCAAAACACGTATTCCCTATTTTGGATCAAAGGTTACACACCCGAGTTTATATTAAAATAATGATTATATTAAAATAAATAGGAAAAACTGGAAAAAAATCGAACCTTGAATATATTGTTTAAACAAATAACTGTTGTTAACTTTTTCTTACGTGACTGAATTTCCCATTTAAAAACATACAACTTAAAAAAATTCCATTTTTCGACCCCCTGGTCTCCGCGATATCTCAAAAAATATGGTTTTGATCCCCAACTTTGAGGGCCCTTGAAAGTTAATGGTTGGCGATAAAAAAAAGCACGTGCCGAATATTTTTCGAAGAACTATGCCTCACATAAGTTTCATGAATATAGGCTTCTTCTGTAACTTAAATATATTCCTTTATACGGAAAATAGGCCAAAAACCCGATCGAAATATAAGGTTGAAATTTTACACGGTATGTTTTTTCTTGATGCCCTATACAATGACTCGATATCGGCCATATAATTCGACTCAAGGGCACTTTTCACCTCCTTATCCGGCTATACCCTTTATGCCGGTGTACAATTCTTAACACACTTCTCTGACTAGAATTCGACTGTCTGACGATTTTGCGTGTACTAATATGTAGATTATCAACTACGGAACCTAAAATATATATTTTATTATTTACATTTGTTTTTGGTTTATTTCGTACACGTTTTTTCTTCTCTGCTCTTCCAGTTTCTCGAAAGAGCTCGAAGACGCTCCTCACAGTTGGAACATTAGGATGTCTCCGGTCAGGATATGTTCTAGCATATTGTAATTGAGCTTGCATTGCGTTTTGTCTACATTAGTAGTAGACGACTACAGTCTCACAATTTTTCACCGATCGAATACGACATTTCAAAACTGAGACTGAAATCATACTGATATAATATGACACAAAGTGCTGCACGGTACGATAGTTTTTAAACAAGAGATGTCTTTCGACAATGTTGCAGTGTTTACATCAACGGAACCCTAGTAGAGTACTGTAAGCATGAACACGGTCTTCGTACGTTACGTTATGGTTTTTGAAGAATAACTCTTTCGAATGTCATTTGAAGGTCACATATTATACATAGTTGGAATTTGTCTTTTCATTAGTTATAATGTTACACTAATCCAAATACGTCGTTCCATTTAAGAAAACAACGATGACTTTGAAATATCGGAAAATATGACGTAGAGAAAAGAAAATTCTTTGTCACAATAATTTTCTTCCTGAAACATTTTTTCGTATTACTAAAAACAACGGAGATATTTTCGGAGAAAGCCTTAGGTGCATATATGTATCCCTGTATATTTATATCTACTACAGAACCGAGATACCATTATTTTGCTATATTTTTGCACTGTTCCTGAATTTGTCTATCCCTCTCCTTTAGAGTTTCAACCATTTCAATAGTTTCTTTTCCTTTCCTTCTTCCTTGTTCTATTTCCGCTTGACTGTATCACTATCTAATCAGGTGCTCCGTCCTCTCTTTACTATTTCTTGTTGTCTCCCACACCTTTTTCCTTAGAGTTTGTTCTCCCGCTTTTATTTGTACCTTCTTTTTTTCTGGATTCCCCCAGTACTATGTAATCTTGTGTTGTCCTTTCTAATTTCAGACACTATTTGATGTATTTCGTTTGTACTCTCTACAGCTCCTCTCTCCCCTTTCTACCTAAATAATTACGCCCCATGCGTCATTACCCCTCCTACTAAGCAGTCAAACATGAACATTCTTTTCTTAAATTCATCCCTAAATAATCTTTCTCCTAAACCCCATACTTGCCTTAATATCATAGTTGCTGCTTTCGCTCTTTCTTTGACATGCTCCGTTACGTCTTCATTCCTCTGTAATTTTACCCCCAAATATTTAAATTCTTTCACTTCTTTAATTTCTTCTTCCTTCCATTTCCACTCCCTCTTCTTCTTTCTCCCTCTTCATTTACCAAACACCATCATCTTCGATTTTTAAACGTCCAAAATTCCTCATCCTCTACTTTTGCTCCACCTATCTTCTCCATCTCTATTTCAAGGTCAGATAGAAAAATCGAGAACAGCGTGGGATTCAGTACGCAGCCCCGTCTAACGCCCTTTCTCGTCCAATATTTTTGTGATTTTGTTCCTCTCTACCCTAACTATATTTATCGCTTTTTCGTATATTTCCTTTACTCTCTCGATTAGCCCATTCCTTATTCCTCTTCTTTCCATACCTTCCCACAACGTCTCTTTATCCACGCTGTCAAAGGCCGCCTTTCGATCCATGAAGAATGCGTAGATTTTATTTGTCTCTCCACAACGTGCTGCAATCTGTTATCTATAGTTCCTCTATTTTTCCAAAATCTTGCTTGTATCTCATTTAATATTCCTTTCTCTTCCAAATCGTCTACCATCCTCTAGTTCAACACCGTCGCATATATTTGACATGCAGTGTCTAACAGAGTAACCCCTCTGTAAGTACTCACCTCCTCTATACTGCCTCTCTTATGTATCGATGTTATTATCCCCTTCCTTCATTCTTTTGGGAATCCTTTCCCTTTCCAGACTTCCTTGACCAGTTGTATTAGGTTCTCTTTCATCTTTCCTACATTACATCGCCAAGCTTCCCCTGGAATTCCATCCTCTCCTGCTGCCTTCTTCTTTGGTTTGCTTATCTGCATTATAATTTCCTTGTCTGTCACTTTCTCCTCCGTGTGTTCTGGACTGTCCCCTTCTCCTTTTTCTATTCTGATTCGTTCTATTCTGATCGTGAAACGATGTCCTTTCTGGCTCCTTTTGATCCGAGGGAACAAAAAGAAGTCGGGGAACCTTAACTGGAGTGTAGGATCGGTCCTCAACGTTCCAACAGTTCACGACAAATCGTTACACGGTGTTCCTTCTGCCTGTCTGACAAAACCTTCGAGACCAACTTCGCGCACACCTTTGCATTTGCAAATCATCAACCATTGAATCGCAATTGAATGTACATTGGATTTCGCTAAATTTAACTCCTGTGTTATCAAACGAACACTTAACCGGCGATCACAGTTCAAAAATTCTCTCACTTGGGCCACGTTTTTATCGGATCGGGTCGATGTCGGCCGTCCAGCAGGCTGTACGTCCTCGGCGTCTTCCCGGCCATCTTCGATTATTTTATGCCACTCAAAAACACGCGTTCTGGACATGACTTCGTCCTTGTAAGCCTCACGGTTCATATGAAAAGTCTTGTAGCAGATTTCTTTAGTTTAACGCAAAATTTGATGGCACAACGATGCTCGATGGGTTCGCTGCATCATGACTCGACGCGAGCACTAAATACACTTTCACTTTAGGCACGATCTACACACTCCAAAGGCTGGGAGGCAAATGAACCGGGTCTCCTAGCTTACCTGACATCCCCCACCACCAATCCGACCCATAGAGACCGCTCTCCAGCCCTTCTCATTGGCCGGAAAAAATCAGTCCCGATACTTATTGAATAAATCCTATATAGTCAATTACTGTTGAGCTTTGTCGTCCCACATATGTGAATTCTCCTCCCCTATCCCCTTCTAGATTACCATTTAGCATAAGCCATCCCCTGTCTTCTGCCATTTGGATTAGCCTTCTTTCTTCCGCATTTAACTTCTTATTCTTGAATTTCCAACTATATTGCTCATCTTCCTCCTCGCCGCTCCATCTACTTCTCTCTTCTTCTACTCTAGCATTTCAATCACCTACTATTACCGTTGTCTCTTCATTCTCTTGCATCAAGTTTTGCATCTATCGTTCCTATTCCACTATACTTCCACCTCTATACACTGTCCATATATTTCATATCTCTCCTCCTACTCTAATCTATCTTCTTAGTATTCCCACTTTCTCTCTCCTTTCCTCCTCCATTGTTCATTTTTCCCTTATTCCTGTCACTATTCCTCCCACTGCTCTTCCCTTCTTCGCTTTCTTTTCTGCTAGTCGAAGTTGCTATATAAATCCTTTCGGCAATGTGTCCTTTATCTTATTCCATTTTTCTCATCCTCCCACGTTTCCACCAGTCCTACAGCTTAGTCCTACAGAGTCTTGCAGCTCTGTAAACTTCCAAAATTCTTTGTCCTTGCTCATCACTCCTGCCACATTCCAAAAATCTATGTTGTATATATATATATATATATTTCCTTTCTTCTACATAATTTCTGCATTCTTTCCCTATTTGCTTACTCTTGCTATTGGGATTCTTACCTACTTGAACTCACACTACACACCTAACTCTTTCTCACAGGACTTTCTGACTTCTTCCTTTGCATCTCCCTTTTCTTTCTTAACCAGTAGACCACTTATCATTATACTCGGTTAAATTTCACCTTATTAACCTAGAAATTTTGAACTTTTTTATGTAATCCCGTTCATTTTGACGAGAACGTGTCAAAAATCCAAGTTTTAACGTTAGGAATTCACTAGTTCTAAATGTATGCGTGTTTAAAGTTGAACTATTCCAAGCGTTTTTAATAGGTAAGGGCGCCGCCATATTGGTATGTGCTGAGACATCGCCCAATGACAGGGCCGCGAGAAGGTTGGTCGGAGTTAGGTTCGTGTGGGGGGTGCAAAGGGCCTGTTGGTCAGTCCGAACCGACTGCGTTTACAAATCTACGTTATCGACATCACCGCGTGGTTGTGGTGTCACCTAACTGCTCCACTCATTAGACGACGCGCGAGGTGAGTACATACCAATATGGCAGCGCCCTTACCTCTCAAAAACGCTTGAAATCGGCCAACGGTCCTGTCACTGTCGGAAGCAGCGCTGGAACGCCTTTTTTGAGGTGGAGTGAAATCTGGCGCCTTTCAGAGGCATTTTCAGTTTAGGGAAAAGCCAAAAGTCACACGGAGCCAAGTCGGGAGAGTAGAGAGCCTGGCGAAGCAGAAGTGTGTTGTGTTTGACCAGGAAAGATTGTATCAAAGGGTCTAGGTGGACAAGCATGGTCCAGCAGGTTGAAAGATAATCCCGCATAATTTTAAGTCGCTAACCCCACATTTGGGGATAATATGAGTGTAAACGCCCTTAAATTTATCATTTTTTCTCGGTTGTTAATTAAGATACTAAGATGAAAATAAAACGGAATTACTTGAACTTACCTCTTGCATTTCATATATTTTTTTCACAATTTTTTTTTTTTGAGCGAATTATAAAGGGTAGAAGAAAATTTATTTTTTATTTTTTCTTGCAAGCGGCCCTTTGAGTGACACCCACCGAAAAATTCAAAAACAATGTTCCGTTACCTATGTAATACATACACAATTTTCATCATGATGGGATTGGTGGAACATAGTTAAATAATTGAAAAACAAATGAAACTAATTAAAATGATACCAAACACGATATTTTAATCAGAAAAATTAAATGAATATATTCGTCAAAGTTCCGTAAAAAAATAATTCATAATAAAAAAGTTTAAGTTCTGATTTAGAAGCCTGAGCTCACGCCAATCTTTCATCTTCCTCGAACGCTTCGACTCTCCGCGTTTCTTTCTTTCCCATACGCTGTCCTTCTTTGCGTTCGAAACTTTAATCGTTCATTGCACAAATAATTATCATCGGTATCATATCATATTTGGTATCATTGTCATTAGAAAATTGCCACGAATATGTTGGTGAAAGTCCCATAAAAAAAAAATAATAAAAAATAAAGAAATTTTCTTTTTGGATTAGTAGTGGTCTCCTGGTTTCACACCGGTGTACCCTACCCGTGTCATGTTCACACTTCTCAGCGTCAGCGACTCTCGAGCTTCTTGGCCCTTGACGGGGTATACCCCGCGGTAGTAGGGATATTTCGACGTCGGCTAACTTAGAAGTCTCGGCGACGTATAACCCGGTTTCATTGTATTGTCAATCAATATTTTCACTTGTGAATAACGCAGAGAAAACATTTTTCTCAATATTTTGTGCTATTTCTACGAAATTTCGGTATGCGTTGACTGCTGCTCTGGCTTCCTCAGCCGATACTGCTGTTTCGATTACAAAAGATTCTTCATTATCTTAATCTTCAATTATATTTTCATATAATTTATCTTCTGTATCAGTCCATCATCCACTGAGGTAATTATAACTCCATCATCGCACTGCACAAAATCTTCGAAACTCACGTTTTTGATATCAAGTACAATGCGATGATTTCGAAATGTAACAATATTGTTGCTTGTACAAGTTGTGTTTCTTCTTCAAGATTTTCATCTTCTTGTGAGTTAAATCCTCATATTCTGAAGCAATTGATAATTGTTTGTTTTGTTACGTTTCTCCGTAACTTGTCTATTATTCTCATAGCGTGTAGAGTGTCGCGATAGAGGTATTCTTCTCTTCTTCCATATTCGATACATTTTTTAATATTTTCTACGATTTCCTTCCTATTACAGAGTTTTGAAGTTTTTATTGATTCCTTGATCCAATGGTTACAATTTTGAAGTGGTGGCAGAAATTGTACCTTTAATAAGTGAAGCAATAATATTACGTACTGTACAATTATTTGTTACGTACGGAGAACAGATTCCGTTAAACTTTGTCACTGGAATCTTTTTAATGTCGTCTCTGGCAGGAAGAGCCCTAAATAATCTTTCCGTTTAACCCTTTTAACAAGGACCGAACTGTGGGTCGATTTAATTGGAAACTTCATCTATATGACCTCAGATAATGAACAGACCACCCCATTCATTTCAAGGGTATATAAATCCTTGCATTTTCACTTTTTCGGTTAGTAATTGTGCAGTCACGTGTAGACTCACGTCGTGTCACTTTCTTAAGAGTCAATTCTAGTAAGATCGGGCTAAAGTTCCCTTTCGAATCAATCTAATCTAATAGTCCAGTATCAGTTCTATTTTGGTATATAATAACTACTCAACACCGAGCATCTCTACGCAACAATACTTTCATTGTATATTCATATACAATTCAATCGCGACACCAACACTTGGAATATACATTTAAATCATAATATATCTGTGTTGTTTGGTAAATCGTGCAATCTCTAAAACCCTTAATTATTTTCCAATAATCTAAAATGGATTCTTGGGAATCCTTGGGGAATTCTTGGATTCTTTCCAATAATCTATTCTAATCTAGGAATTGAACGTTGCCACACGATACAATCTTACCGCTCGGAATGTACCAATTAAATTATACTAGTTACGAGGCCTACTAACTATCCTAGCGACTTCTTGATTTCGCACCAGGTTAGCTTGCCACATACCATAGTTCAGAGATTTTTCCAACTCAGTGGCTCCCCAAGTGCATCCACGAAAGCTACAAGGTGTCCCAAAATTCGATCAACTCCATGAAATGGGTGGTTCCCGAGGCCATTTGAAGCGAAATTTTCCTTTGCAAAAATGTCCGCCTCAGCTTTGTTAAGGAGTTATTAACGCAAAATACGGGTCAATCAAAACGCGGCCACGACGCGCGATGGCGCACAGAAAATCGGAAAATGAAGTGACATTTAAAAGTTCAAAAACGAACTTTCTTGTCACGATATCTCATCAATAAAAATTATTTCTTAAATGTCCATGGATCTCAGAAATGAAGAAATTAGTACAATTTAATAAATATTAAGATTGTAATAAACATTGAACCTTGGACGTTTTAAAAAAAGTAATTTTTAACCACAAAAATTGAAGAGCAGACATTTTCGATGAAAATGATATCATTTAATAATGATTACTGCAAATAATCTATTTAAAAAATAATAATTTAATAATAATTTTTTACATTCAGAGAGACTTATTTTCTAAATTCCAAACAGTTATATATCCGGAAAAATTGAAACATTTTCAGTATATTTTTCCCTATATAAATATTCAAGAATCATTTCCCACTTCAAATCACTTTGCAAATTATTGTTGTTCAAATGTCTCATGAATCTCACTTCGTGACACGTCTTAGAGTATATGTATAGATTCGTATGTTTGATTAAATATTTTTGAAATATGTACATTTTTACAATAATTTTACGTTTATACCTGAAGTAACTTATATAGCCATTTTAAGAAATAATTTTTTTTTACTATTTTATTTAAGAAAGATAATGAACAATAAAAGTTTTTTAATACTATTGCTACATTTATGGATATCTATCGTCGAAAGCTTGTGAAACGTGAAACTGATTCTAAACACTCTTAACGAACTGTTCAGATTATAGAGTATAAATTGTATAACATTGTTTGTCAGGACATTCATAAAAAATTTATATTTCGTAGGAGGCAGGCAGTTGCTATTGGCATTCAGTTGAGAGAGGCTTGTTCTGAAAGATTCAAGACATTTTTCTATTACTTAAATCTTATATTCTATTTCCTTCATTTTGTTGCATTTATGTTTTTGTGTGTGGTATATATTTAATGTTGTATTGCACAAACAGTCTAAAAGTCTATCATTTACCTATTAAAAATTTCATAACCTAATAATAAAGGTCAGTTTCATTGAAAGTGTTCTATGCATTTGATATTATCCGTTATTACTATAACTCAATTTTAATATTATTTTTTATTTATGATTACTTTAATTATAACATAAAACATTAAATGTATGAAACATAAATATAAAGTACATACTTAAAAGTAAAAAATAGTTTGAAAAATTATATTTAAACAATTTTTCTTTCCATCAAAATTATTAATGAAAATAAATTAAAAACTATTGCTTAACGAATGAAAGCATATTTAATTATGAATCATTCAAAAATGATTATTTTATAAGTAATTTTAGTGAAGATTTCATTGCAATACCTCTAACATTTCAAAAGTTATAACAAAATGTCACTAAAATCTTCAATCTGGATCACCGTGTGGTGGGGAGAGTCCGGCCCGACATCAGGATTCACTGAGCGGCAGCGTTGGAGCTGCGCCGCGGTGATACAGTGAACAAGAAAAAGAGCAGAAATGGATTTATAATAATTAGAACTCGCTTTTTCAGCCGTAAATGCACTTGCTGTTTCGGAATGTGTGTCATTGGACCATTCAGAGACGAACTTCACAGCTGACTACAGGTATACGGCAATGCCGAAAACTAAGGGACGCACGGTCAGGTCAACGAACTGCATACATAGTGGTCGATAGTAGGTATACGACAACCTAATTGATTTGCGGTCAAGTCAACGATCCTGACTTTCACTTCACATTCTTATCGATAAATTCATCTTATGTTTGATTCACACAGATGCCGTGAATTTTTTCCACACTCACAATCACTGTTCACATTTGCCAGCACATAATAACAATTGCAATATCACTTGCATTGAAGCACAAATCACAACAATCAGTTAATGTGATCGCTAGACTCCGAATTTTATGCATTTTTAGCAAAAATGAGTAGGTGCACTTTAAAGCAGTAGAGAGATTAAAATAATTTAAAAACACCAACTTATTATTTTCAACTTGTTAAAGTGATTAAAATAAGAATTCAATATCTGGCTGGCTCCTGTTCATTGAAATAGCAGCAGCCAACTCTTATTTTGCTTAACAATCCGCAGTCTAGTGATTAGTTAAAATATAAATATTAAAAATACACATTAGCAACCGTGGGCTTTGAATTGGCAAGTCTTTAGAAATGTTCCTTCTACCGCGATTCGAACAACACTGATCTAACGCAAGATTTTTCTGAAAAGTTTAGGTAAGGCATTACGCATGTCGAAATCACGCCGTTACACGCTTACAAAAACGACGGGATTATAAGACGAAGAAAGAGTATGAAAGGGACCGCTGTAAGACTAGAATTTATGGCAATCACATGTATCGGTTTTCCTGCAGATTTGGTTTTCCTGACCGTACGTCCCCTTTTTTTCGGCATTGCCGTATACTTGAAGTCAGCTGTGCAGTTCGTCTCCGAATGGCCCAGTGACACACATTTCGAAGCAGCAAGTGCATTTACAGTGCTGGAAAAGCGAGTTCTTATTATTATAAATCCATTTCTGCTCCTTTTGTTCACTGTATCACCGCGGCGTAACACCAATTCTGCCGCTAAGTGGATCCTGCTGCCGAGCCGGACATGGCCAAAAAGCGGCAGAAAATCTGTAAAAACGAAACTATCCAACGAATTTGTTTGAAAATTTGTGGAGAGATTGCAACAGGTGGTACGCTTATTTGGCAAAAATAATTTTTGTAAAAAGTTGTGAACATTAAGTAATATGAGCTAATCGAAAATCTCTGTTTTCTGCCACATTTTTTATTTATGGAAGCACACAACAAATCCTTTAATAGATTTTGGTCTGGAACTAATCGTTTTGGCAAGGTGTAATATTGATCTAACTTTGTGCAAAAAATCATAAGACACTTCGAGACCCTTTCGCCACAATTTAAGTTTAAGTATCAACTTTCGGAATTTCCAAGAATGAATCGCGCAAAAGTCACGATTATTTGATGTTTCAGGTGAAATTTTTTAGGGATACATATTAAATGATTAAAAAAAAAAGTGACATTCATACATATAAAAAATATTTAATAACAATTTTTTATGTTAAATAAACAGTTTTCGGTCACTGGACCACTGTCGCAAAAATGCAACAAGTATTTTTTGGTAGTGCTCCAATGAACGCCAAAAAATAATTTATGTAAGATAAAAAAAATTGTTATTAAATATTTTTTTATACATAAAAAATTAATAAATCATATGCACTTCACATTTTTCTTTATTGTTTAGAAATATTCCTGAAAAATTTCACCTGGAACATCAAATAATCGTAACTTCTGCACGATTCACTCTGGGAAATTCCGAAAGTTGATATTTAAACTTAAATTGCGGCGAAAGGGTTTCGAAGTGTCTCATGATTTTTTGCACAAAGCTAGATCAATATTACAACTTGCCAAAACGATTAGTTCCAGATCGAAGCTTTTCAAAGGATTTTTTGTATTCCTCCATAAATAAAAGATGAGCGTAACACAAAGAGGCTTCAGGTTAGTCCACATAAAGATATTATTATTCAATTTTTTTTATTTAAATAATTAATTCTAACTAACTATTTCACATTTTTCTTCATTACAAATGACATATCCCTAAAAAATGTCACTTGAAACATCAAATAATCGTGACTTCCGCGCGATTCATTCTTGGAAATTCCGAAAGTTGATATTTAAACTTAAATTGCGGAAAGTATCTCACAGTATCTCATGATTTTTTGCACAAAGCTAGATCAATATTACAACTTGCCATAACGATTAGTTCCAGATCGAAGCTTTTCAAAGGATTTTTTGTATTCCTCCACAAATAAAAGATGAGCGTAACGCAAAGAGGCTTCAGGTTAGTCCATATTACTTAATGTTAAACAACTTTTTTTGAAAAATTTTTTTGCCACTTAATAGTTGAAGCCATTTGCAATAACCCATATGATTTGTAGGGCCCTAAGTAGTCAATTATAGGCGGAGTAATTATGCACTGAAAACTGATGAATTCCCAGGAGCGAAGAAATGGTTATTTACCATGCGTATATCTCCGTAAAAAAATTTTTTTTTAAATCGGACTTTGGCACATTATGCACGCACTATTAGGCTATACAAAAATAATTTTTTTTTATAAAAATCGAAAATTTATAAAATGGAATTTTTGCCGCCTTGACACCACTGTGCGCCGCGCCGTGGCCGCGCTCTGATTGGTCCATGTTTTTCGTTAATAACTCCTTAACAAAGCCGAGGCTGACATTTTTGCAAAGGAAAATGTCGCTTCATATAACCTCAGGGGATGCCCTGTATACCATCCTAGCGGCTCCCTGATTTCACATCAGGTTTGTCTGTGAGTCATCCAACCTCCCAGCGGCTCCCCAATTTCGCAATGGGTTCGTCTGCGATGTTATACAACCTCCTAGCAGCTCCCCAGTTTCGCATCGGGTTCGTCCGCGTAGCTAACTAACATACTGAAACCATATTCCAACCCTTCGCCGGCCTCTCGTGCTGCTCGCAGCTCTGACTACATATACAGGGTGTTCGGTAACTGGTGGTACAAGCGAAGAAGGGGTGATTCTACATGAAAAAATAAGTCAAAAATATAAAACAAAATTTTTTCATGTGAGGCTTTGTTTTCGAGAAAATCGACTTTGAATTTTCGCCGGGTACGCGTGCACTTGATCATGTCTCGTTATAACGAATCTTTTTCTTTAACTTTTAGTTTTCTAGGCAACCATTGTTAGCTCTAAAGTTATTATGGCCCATGAATTTGGCAAACAGCTTTGGCTTTGCAAAACCGTTCCGGATCCCCATTCTTTGTACAATTTTACATCGATTATCGTTCCGTGAAAAAAATTGTATAAAACATTTTAAATAACTACGCTTCTAACTTGTGTACAGTGAATCGGCTTTATGTCAGAAGCTCGGGTCCTGTCGTGCGCGGGGCACTATTCTTTTCTGAAGTTCCGAACGTAGAAAAGGACAGCGAAGCTCGAGAATTTCTTAATTTTTCATTATTTTTTTTATGGGACTTTCACCAATATATTCGTTGAATTCGGATCATATTTACACTCATTTTGCCTTAATATAATTGTAACGGGAAGTAAATTTCATCGTTCATTAGACAAGTAAATATCATCGGAATTATATCATATTTCATATCATTTTCATTAGAAAAATGCCACGAATATATTGGTGATAGTCCCATAAAAAAATAATGAAAAATAAAATAGTTTGATTAGGTATATTTGAGACTCGATTTTGAATAGTGTTGACGTAAGTTAGAGAGTTGTTGGTAGAGTGCTAATGGAAATGTTAAGTTCATTAACAATATCCTTTTCCTTTTTTGATCCAGTTTTCACTGCGTCAATTACTTTGATTCGATCAGCCATTATTAGTGTTTTCAACTTGCGTTTAGAATTCATCTTGTTAGATTCAGAGAAAAGAATGAGAAACAACAGTACTGTACTTCAACTTATTCATTCAATCTTTCACAGCCAACTGCCTTTGTGATAAAGATGCACGCAATGGTTAAAGAAGTAAACAATTGACGATCGCAGAACCGTTGTACCTCTTGGATCGATTGACTGATACATATGTAGAAGGAAACTTGGACTTGTAGAGGTCGGAGTTCTACTAAATTCGAGTTTTAGAGGTAAAGTGCATAATTTAACAATATAACTGGCAAAAAATGACTCGGGTAAAGGAAGTTTTATTTAAAGTTGTAGAAGTTTTTGCGGTTGAGGGGAAGGGAATGAAGAAAACTTTCGTCTTACAGAGGTTTTCAAGTTATCGTGGTTCCATTGTATTATACATACATATGTACATAGTAATATCATATTGTCGCGGAGTGTAGTATACTAGAGTACCACTACTGCAAATATTACTTTCTTGTTCAAAATGTTTCACCTTTCATTTTCATCGTATATATTCGTTACCTATGTGCCACATGCGTTCCCTTATGTGTTTCTTCCTGTGTTCATACCACAAGCTGGTTAAACTTCTTCAAAATAATAGTGGAGAAATAAGTAGTAAGTAATGGAGGAGAAATAAGAATTGGAAATCTTCCATCTTATCATCGCACCACAGTTTCTAATCGAAAAATGTTCCAATTATCTAGCCTATGTTTGTCCCAGAATTATTCCTATTACGGCGGGGTATACCCCGTGACCACGAAGCTCGAGGTGCCTCGGTCACTGAGGAGTGTAAGTACAATACGGGTCGAGTATATCGGTGTGCGACTAGAAGACCACTCCTAAACCAATAACAGAACTTATAATTTTTCATTATTTTTCTATGGAACTTTCACCAACATATTCGTGACATTTTTATAATGAAAATGATACCAAATATGATATGATTCCGATGATATTTGCTTGTGCAATGAACGATTAAAGTTTCGGACGCAAAGAAGGACAGTATATGGAAGTGATGGGCACGTATGCCTGCCGCAGGCAAAATGCTTTCCCCACCAACGTCTCTTTTGTGCAGCGGACACCTTGGCTGCGCAGCGATGCCTTTGTCTCTCCCATTGACCCATGTGCGGCTTGTGCTGTCTATCCACATCTACGAAGCGTCTTGTCATAATAAGCGTCCTCTCAAGGAAGCTTGCTCAAACGCGTATTATGACTCTACATTTCGTGGACGTGGATAGACAGCATAAGTCGCGCATATGGTCGGTTACGGCGGGATGTACGAGGGAAGAGACGAAGGCACGAGGTACCGATCGAATATGCGCGCTGCACGAAAGAGACGTTTGTGGGGGAAGCAGGCAGCTCAGGTGCCCCTACCATGCCCACCACTGGTGTATAGGAAAGAAAGAGACATGGAGAATCGCGATCGCCAACACAGTTAAAAGGCTCGCGTGAGCTCAGGCTTTTAATTAAAAAACTAAACTTTTTTAAAAATTAGTTTTTTATGAGTTCATTATTCAAGTAAATATCCTCGGAATTATATCATATTTGGTATTATTTTCATTAGAAAAATGCCACGAATATGTTTGTGAAAGTCACAAAAAAAGTAATGAAAAATAAAGACATTTTTTTATTGGATTAGTAGTAGTGTCCTAGTCTCACACCGATACTCTTATTATACTCTCGAGCTTCGCTGTCCCTTTTACGTTCGGCAGTGGATGGAAGAATAATATCTTCTAGCCGATAATTGTCTATGGCAGGACTCGTGTTATGGACAATTATCGAGTAGATTAGGGGTCGGCAAGAAATGCATGTTCCGGCCGATTTTCGAGGGCCCCGCCCTCTAGCTCTCACCGAACGCCCCCCTCCCTCCCCGTGATGGCCCTAGTGTTTGACTGACCGCAGGTGCATGCCGTATGAACAGCACGTGGCGCATTAAGGCGACACTCGTATCAATGGGTTTTCCACGACATCGATGAGGCATTATTGTCAATGCATTTTTTGTCAGTGGCATCCTTTGTAGGCCTATTCCACTATGTCGCATGATAATTGCGAAATGACACTATTGGTTTCTCTAAAATGAACATTTTTCTATTTTTCTGTGTTGTTTTTGTACGCACAGTGAAAAACCATGTCTATAAATTAATTTAACATATTATTATTACTATTATATTATTGAAATTTATTTTCTCGAAATCATCATGAAGGTATCCTGTCCTCGAAAATTTCGCGCTTTGAAATTTATTTTCCGAATTTACTTTTCATATATATTTTCTGTATTTCTTTTCCGAGATTATCATGCGACACAGTGGAATAATACCTCATCGGTGTTGAGGAAAACCTATATTGACACGAGTGTCGCCCTAATACGCCACGTGCTGTTCACAGGTACGCCAGAGAAGGGCCACTCCTTCCCCGCCGTCGCTCCACGATCCCCACCGCAGTTTGCCTGTTCTCCCACTCTTCACTTCTAGTTTGACTTTATCTCCAGTGCCGGAGGTCTGGCATGGCGCACAATGGACTCAATCGAGAAATTAGCTGTTCACAAAGATTTCAGTATTGTTTCAAGTCTTAAGGGCCCGGGATAGTCACGTGACTTTTTAATTAATCATTTCCATTCACAGCCTTCAGACACAGACTTAAGATCCGTCTTGGTCTTGATTCGACGGGTCTTAAGTCTCTGACTAAACTATAGTCACATTTTTGCTCTGCATTATCGATATTATGTATTCTGACGCCAGAAACGTGCTTCAAGTTTTTGGCTTTATGTCGCAGAGAATCAAAACAAAATATAGCTCAATTTGTAGCTGGAGATATTTTCTAGTGCGCGCTGCTCTCGACATCATCCAGAAAACTCATCCAATGGCATAAAAATATTTGGATTCCACGCTATGCACATCGTCAATTTTTAGCCTACTTCTAACGCTTATATTACCAAATATCTGCATAATCTCGACAGTTCCTGACCAGTGCGCACTAGATTGAATCTTTCTCTTTCGAATGAGCCCTTTACCAGTGACAAAATATTCTTATTTAAAGACGAAAACTTGAAGCACGTAAAACCATTTTTTGACGGTAATGTAGTCACTCTGCCTTATCGCGAATCTACGGAGACCGGCTCCTTAAGAAATATGTGGAAGAAAATAATTCGCCGTTAGAAAAGTTAATTTCCAAGATTTATGACATACCATTGCATAATTTACAATTCACAATTGTGGAGATTGGAGGTCTTCAAAACAAAAAATGTTTCGAATAAAAATGAATCAGTCACCACTCTTCTAAAAACTTCAATATAAAAAATTAAAAAAGTTTTGTTTTAAATAAAAAATTAATGTTATCTTGATTTCTTAATTGTCACTATATATTTTTTACTTAATAATGTTATAGCTGACGTCAAGACGAGTCCAATGACCTACTTTACTATGGTTTTAAATCTTGAAACAATGTTAAATTTTTGTTAATTGCTAATTCATCGATTGGGACCACTGTGCGGCGTAATGCACAGAATAGGCATCAAGGAACAATTTTTAATAACAAAATTATACTCCAAAGTGCACAGATTTAACAAAATATGCAGAAATAAGAATTACAGTTCACAGTATTTGAACGAAGGAAAAGAGAACTAAAGATATAATTTAGCAATGTTAAAATTAATTAATGATATCACAATAAAGATGAACAATATTCGTTGCTTCGAAAAATCGTCGTATGACCACCTTTTGGGCGTGCTTTTTCGTTTTACGGCGCACAGTGGTGCCAAGGAGGCAAAAAATCCATTTTATAAATTTTCGATTTTATAAAAAAAATTATTTTTGTATAGCCGAATTAAAAAGAATTTTTATACGAAGATATACGCTAGTAAATAACCTTTTGTCCTAGGAATTCATCTGTTTTCAGTGCGATAGTTATGTAATTATTCCGCCTGTAATTGAATACTTAGGAGTCTACAAGTCATATGGGTTATTTCAAATAGCTTAAACTATTAACTGGCCCCAAACATATTTTTCAAAAAAAGTCGTTTAACATTAAGTGATATGGACTAACCGGAAGCCTCTTTGTTATGCCTCATTCTTTACTTATGGAGAAATACAAAAAACCCTTTGAAAGACTTCGATCCAGTGGCACTAATCGTTTTGGCATGATGTAATATTGACCTAACTCTGTGAAAAAAATTTCGAGACCCTTCGTGACCCCTTCGCTGCAATTTGAGTTTAAATATCAACTTTCAGAATTTTCAAGAATGAATCGCGCGGAAGTTACAGTTATTTGATGTTTCAGGTGAAATTTTTAAGGATATATCATAAATAATAAAGAAAAATGTGAAATAGTTGGTTAAAATTAATTTTTAAATAAAAAAATTTAATAATAATTTCTTTATGTTAAATAAACAAAATTTTCGTTCATTAGATCACTGTTTTTGGCCAAAAAGTAGCAAAAAATCCTTAAAAATTAAACTCTCCAACAAAATTTGTTGTCTTTTTATCGTATATTGAACGAAAAGTGTATCTCCGGAATTAGAATAACGCAAGATACACCACATACAGAAACATATGAAATTCATATGTATAAAAAGATATTTAACAACAATTGTTTTATGTTAATTAAACAATATTTTCGTTCACTGGAACACTGTCGCAAAAGTGCAACAGGTATTTTTTGGCAGTGGTTCATTGAACGCTATAAAAATAATTTATGTGAGATAAAAAATTGTTATTAAATAATTTTTTTCCATAAAGAATTAATAAATCATATGCATTTCAGTTTTCTTCATTATTTAGAAATATTTCTTAAACAAATCACCTAAAACATCAAATACACCGTAATTTCCGTACGAAATTCTGAAAGTTTATATTTAAATTTAAATTGCGGCCAAGGGCATCGAAGGGTGTCAAGATTTTTTACACAAAGTTAGTTCAATATTATACCATGCCAAAACGATCAGAGTCAGACCAAAATCTATTAAAGGATTTGTTGTATGCTTTGATAAATAACAAATGAGTAGAAAATAGAGATTTCCGATTAGCCCATATTACTTAATATTTAACAACTTTTTCAAAGAATTATTTTTGCCAAATAAGCGTTGTACCTGTGAAAATCTTTTCACAAATTCTCAAACAAATTCGTTGGATAGTTTCGTTTTTACAGATTTTTTGCCGCTCTTTGGCCATTTGGCACCACTGTGCGGTGCGGCGCACAGTGCGGACAAATAGCCTATTTTTCGATACTTCTCTAAAGGTTACTAATGTATATGTATACGTAATTATTCACAGGAAATAAAATTTAACAACACAACTAATAAATTTGAAAAGAATTTAAAAAGTTTTTCATAATAGATTCTAAAGGAAAGGTATGGGTACTTCTTAAAAAGTTTATAATATTAAGTTTAGCAGTTAGTTGCAAACAAAACTATAAAATTTTTAAACTATAACAAGTAACACATCCGAATATGTAAGAATCCCAGGCTATATTTTGCCGTTTTTGTTATATGTTAATTTAAAGTTTTATATGCAAGTAATAAATAAAACCACTGTTGAAAATTTATACAAAAAATGAATCTACCTTATTATATCTAAGAAGAATGCATATACGTTGGTGATCACTTTCCATTATAAAGAATTATTAGTGTAACACTCATCTACAATTCATGTAATATTTTTCCATTTTTGGCACTCCAGAGAGTAATCATTCACAAAAAAATGAAATTTAACAATAAAATTAATAAATTCGGAAAAATTATCAATATTTATGAATAAAAATTATTTGTAAATGATTAATAATATCAATTTCCTCCTAATATGCAGTTTCGCCAAAGGAATTTATCGTACATCGTGATTTACACGTGTAGTGAGATATGTCAGGCTTGTCCGCACTGTGCGGCGGCCTGCGGGCCGCACACTGCTTCTTTCATGATTCCTACGATTTCGTTCTACTTCGTTTTTATTGTTTAAAGTTTAGGGAGATTAAATGTATTACGCACTATGTATTTCCAGGAGTCATTCCAACCGCGTTGGAAAGTGTGGGACTCCCCGGCGGTGTATGCAAGCCGGGTATATGTACCCGCTAACAATCCTTCCTGCACTAGCGTCTCTGGTAACAGCCTTAAATAGCCGGAATTGTTAAAAGACTTATTTCGGCCAAACGATTTCGTTCCACTGCAATACAATACATGCGACAATTATGAATATGGATCCATTATAGCTTAATTAAGGTCGCTATTGTAATAGAAGAACAAAATACATACCAGTTCGAGTTCCTAATGCGAATTTTGCGCTTGTTTCGTTGTATTCACAAGCTACGGAATATCAATTGTAATTTTCGTACTTCGTACCCTTAATACAGATGATGACGACTCATCCGATAATGACGTACGATGTTTGGATTTCATCCGATTTAGAATGGAGAAACTATAATAGCTTCGCATTTATATGTAGAACGAAACATCGAGCATATTTTTAAGCCCAAATCTAATTTGGGATACTTCTGTGGTCATAATAGTTTGAAGAATTTGTGTCCCGTTACAAAAACCTACTATCCTGTGTTTTATTTTAATTTTCACGTTGCACTTTTAAATTGTGCACTAATTCATCACGGCATTGTATTGAATCGTATTCTTTCATAGGATACCTATTGTAATGTCGCATAATATTATTCTTTTTCATCGTCATAAATTTTTTTACAAATTGAACACACCGGTTTTCCATCATACTCTATAAAAAATAGATTTGTTTCCCATTCTTTTTTAAATTGTCTTTTTTCTTCCCGAATCTTCCTTTTCGGCTTAATGCAGAATGCAGGTGAACGATGCCCAATTGATGCAATTTTCCACAGAATTTTCCACACAAATATTCCTATATTAAATAACCTATATGGAACACTACTGTTTTTCCAAAAAACCTACAAAATTCAACACGGGTCGCGCGGGGCGATAATACGCTCAAGCTCAATCGTTCGGATGTGTGTCACACAGAGATTTCGTAAGACTGTTTTCCACGTGACCATTTTCAGTTAATGTATTTTCTTCGAAAACGGACAAAATGATAGGAGGAAAGCAAGTAAGAACAGAGTAATGGAGTCACTACTAAAAAAGTGTACAGGTATGCGAATGTAGGTAGGTAGGCAACTACGTAGGTAGGTAGAGATACAGTGAATCATAGAAATATTTGGATACTCCTAAAAAAGATGACCTTTTAAATATCGGACCATACGAGTTGGATTTTTTTGAGAAGTTAGAACTATTAGTTTATTACATGGCGTGAAAATAAAATTTTGAAAAAATTGCACTTGGTCGGAATTATAGAAAAAATACTAAAAGTTCGATAACTGCTAAACATCTATCGAAAATCGGCCGACACATGTATTTCTTGCCGACCTCTGGAGTACACACTGTACTTAACTCGAATGCTGCTGGTTTTCATTAAATATGAGAACCATATTAATATACATATGTATAAGTAAAAGGGACAGTTCCCATAACGCACGATGGCACCTAATTCCATTTGCATCGTGCAAGTTGGGGAGGAACAAAAACAAGAAATAAACACGTTTTATCTTGTTCCGGTCGCATGTGCACAGCGAAGATCAGTTCATTGTTGCGGCTAATAAGAATTCGGTGCATCATACGTACCTAACCCAATTCGATTTCTATGATGTCGTTGTTGCGTTAAATCAGGTTAAAAAACTACTAAAAAAATATAAGAAAGTATAACCTTGAGTAATCGAAGTCCGGCAGCAGGTCCCCCCCGCCGCCCTTTTCTTACGGGGTGGTAATCGCATTACGGAGTCCCCGCTCTCCCTGGGGAGGAAGACGGGGATATGCGGAACTCCCTCCCCAAAGTTTGACGACAATGACACCCTCGGGGAAGTAAAGGTTCCCAGTAAGACACCTCACAGGTCACGCACCTGGTGTCCCCCTTTCCGGAGGGCAGCTCGGCTATGCGCCGCGAGCCCCAGATCGCGACACCCCGCAGCCCCCGGTAACTTCCGACCTCACTCAATGGGAAAGGGGCCCCGTAGGTCCCCGTCCTGGAGGAGGGAGGAAGTCACCGCATTCGGTAAGAGGTGACCGGGGGCGTCTTCCGGGACGCCCCGGTCCCTCCACCCACCACCCGTAGACCCCCCGGAAACGACCGGCCAGCCGGCCGAATCGACGGGAGAGGCAATTAAGCGGCACCCACCGCCTGCACGGCTGGGCATGACACCCTCTAATGGTGGCCGTGGGGGATTAGGGGCTCCGCCATAAATTACGGGGAGCTATGCCAGCGAGGTGGAATGCCGTCTCCGCGGAGATTGTGCGTTAATCCCGTATGGTCCGCAGGGCCAGCCGCCGTTGCGCACGATTCCCGTGCGCAAGGTTGTGCCGGCTGGCCGCTAATTGCTGGTACCACACGGAGGCCACATATAAAGCTATGGAATACACCACCCCACGCATAGATGCGACGAATCCGTACATCGGAGCCCCGATATTGGCCAGCAGCCGCCCGAGGGCGACCACAACCCTCTTGAGCCGGGGGGCCATCCGGTCG
>CM052115.1:562697-608299 GCA_028454245.1 Halictus quadricinctus | reverse complement strand
TCCAACCCCACAACCACCCACACCTCGCCCTGAGGAACAGCCGCAGTCTAGAGGGAGGCAAGACACATGATCACGTCAACCGTCGATAGCCCCCTTCGGAACCCGAATTGGCTGCCACTCAAGTCAAGACCACCGCGGGACAGGTGCTCGAGGGGGCAATCCGTGAGAATTTTCTCGTAGATGTTGCACACCTCGTCAAGGAGACAAACGGGCGGGTACGCAAGGGGAGAATCTGCGGGCCTGCCGCCCTTGCGGAGGAGGACCAACCTTGCCGACTTCCATACGCCCGAGAAGACCCCCCAGCACAGGCAGACGTTCAGCACACGCCCGAGAGCCGGAGCGAGGACGTCTAGTGCCGTGGTCAGCACGTGTCTGGGGACTCCAACGGGGCCAGGTGCCGCGCATCTTGCCCCCCGGGCTTCTCGCTCGGAGGGACCTATCGGTCCGCGTGGTGGCCTCCACCACCATTCTGACATGGTGGTGATCCGACAGAGTCTCCGACTCTTCCGCCACTCGCCAGACGAACACTCGGCGCACGGCTGCGCGGGTAGCCCATGTCAGGTCGACAATAGACCACCCATTCACTCCATGGTTCTGCCGCGGGAGTCGATCCTGGAGTTTCCCTACACGGTAGACTTTACATTAAAGCCCCCCAGGACCAGCATTGGACGGGTCAGGTACGGTGAGGTAACCGCCTCCAGCCTATCCAGGAATCTCTCGAACTCGGCAGTGCCACTGTTGGGCGAGATGTAGCATCCCACAACCAGAAACCTTCCCAGGAACACCATCACGAACTCCCTGCCCCGCTCGACCACGGGGTAGGAGGGCGCATCACATCGTCGGCGGTGCCAAATCGTCACGGTGCCCTCCACGTCCCCCGCCCAAAAAGGGTGGTCTGGGACACTGTAGGGCTTCGTGCGGCAGGTTCCCCTGAGCGTAGCGTTATTGTCGCGCCGCGGGGAAGCAGTGAACACGAGAAGGAGCAGAAATCGATTTAACCATTTGTACTCAACTGTCTGCTAAACGTTTCCTTACGGGATCACAAATCTTAGACTTTTTTTGTATGATTCCTTGACGAGAAAATACCAAAAATCCAAGTTTTATGTGAAGGAATTCACTGGTTTAAAAGCTGTGGATGTGTGAAGTTGAGCGATTTTAAGCGTTTGTGATAGGTATAGGCGCCGTCGTATTGGAATGTGTTGAGACATCGTCCATTGAGCGGACCCGCGAGAAGGGATCAGGTCAGATTGCGGCAAGGTTGGGGGGGGGGGGGGTCAAGCCGGCCCGACTGCACTTGCAAATTTATGTTATCAACATCACATGCGTGCTTGTGGTGCCATCTAGCGGCTCCGCTCATTAAACGACGCGCGGCGCTGAGTACATATCAACATGGCGGCTCCCTTAGCTGTCAAAAACGCTTGTAATTTTTCAACTTTAAACACGTTTAACCTTTGAATCAGTAAATTCCTAACTTTAAAACTTACATATTCGAAATTTTTTCGTCGCAATGTACAAGGTTATATAAAAAAAGGTAAAAAATTTTGGTACTCTGGAGTGAAGTTCAGTGGAAGAGAGCTTTGCAGTTCGTCTCCCAGTAGTCCAATGCCTCACATTTCGAAGTACAAGTACATTTACAGTTAAATGAGCGAGTTTTAATTCCATCAAGTTCTGTTCCTTCTCTTGTTCACTGCTTAATAACGCCTTAACAAAGCTGAAGCGTACATTTTTGCAAATAAAAATGTCACTTCAAGTGACCTCAGGAACCACCCTTTTCAAGACCATCCGACATTTTTGAAACACCTTGTATCTATGACGCAAATAATATTGTAGACCATAAGTTATTGTTACTGCTGGAACGAACGGTATTTACACAAGAAATAACCCACACCGAACCGTCCTAGCAGTACCTAATACAGTATAAAAGAACTAAAGGTTTATCCGTACGACATGACGTTTACCACGCCATCCCGATTGCAAGAGAGTGTCCAAATCGAACGGTCCGATCAAGAACTCATCGGAACGAGCGCCGATCACTCGCCAGGCTCGTAGGCCAAACCCCCCCCCCCCCCCCGAGACACCACATGCCAACTACAGCTTTTCTTCCTCGAGACTTCGTCCTCAGCACGTCTCTCCGAATTCTTTCCAATACTGTGTTCCGCTGGTGTTCCGCGCAATACCCCGGACGTAACCTCCCGGAAAACCTCAACGATGCTTTCGACCGTGCCGGCAATCGCGCTGCCGATCGCGCTAGTTAATGTGTGTGCGAGGGTAGATTCGACATATTTAATATTAAGCTTTTTTTAGAATGTATTTAATAAACTAGTAGAGTATAATACTTTTTAAAACATGGATAAATCAGGTATCTTGATCTTCGAAAGGAGACCTTCCATTTTTGTGCTTCCGACTTGAATCTCGAAGACACCGAGGTCTTCGAGCTTAGAATCATTCTTGGCCCGAGACATTACCTCCGAATACGTATTTTTCGATCCCACCGCATGATGGTCTAAAACGTAAAATTTAGTGACATATTGCCAAAAAATCAACTGTCTCATATTGATTTCAGTTGAATGTTTATTGCTTTCTAAATATCCATCAACCTTGAAAATTAAAAAATTAATAAAACTTAATAAATACTATTACTGTAATTAACAGTTAAAGTTGGAAGTTTTGAAGATAGTCTTTTTCATGGAAAAAATTGCTTTTCTTCTTTAAGATGCCCTGACAATATTTCAATATTTCCCTTCAATATCTCTTTCAATATTTTACTTCCAATTTTTTTTTTAATGAAAGGTTTATCTTTAAGCTATAAATTACCATAGTCAATTAAAAATTACTATTCATAATGTATTAAAAATGTTATACTAAGTGCAATGAAGAAAATTTTCGAAATTCTTAAGACTTCGCAAGGAATATCTTCTGAACCATAAGAGATCATAGAATTTTACAAAATGGGGTATTTTCAGCATATTTTGTGACATGCAGACATTTATCGTAAATTCTCTCTGCAATCCCTGGAAAATCAAGAAACAAACTTTATTCAAAGAGCGATTTGCCAAAAATTTAGAAGAACAATATATTAACTAAGTTGAATGTGTTTCAATGCAAATAAATTTTCTAAAAGTTGTTTTTGTCAATATATTTAAAAAATAGTAAAAAAAAAGATATTCAATAAACAAAAAGTATACTACATTTTACACCATTAAAAAGATTACTTGTTAATATTCTACATCCCAAATTTCACTTCGATGTTTTTAATAGTTCAAAAGTTATACCAAAATGACACTTTTCGCGTTATAGATCACCGTGCGCCGGTATCGTGACCGTCACCACTGCGACACGGGGTGTGCGCTTCATACCTGCGCCCGGCTTCTTCGCCGTCTTGGCCTTCGCGTCTTGCGGAAGGCCGCTTCCGCCCCGTTCCGCTTCGCCCTTCGCCCTTCGCCATAAGGCCTCCGATCACGCGACAATGGAGACGGAGGTCGCCGAAACTGGTGGGTCTACCCTAAGGCGTGACCCCAGCTTTGGCTTTTTCTACCAAAGTAAGGGTTCGGACGGGTGGCCCCTTCTTTGCCTCTACTGATGCAGCCTTGGACTCGCGAGACGCGTCTCTCTTCTTCTTAGGCGACAGCATCACTGCCCTCTACACCTCTTCTCTGAACGACGCCAGCTCAGAGTCGATTAAGCTAAAAAATCGATTAATGAACCAGTTTGGGTTGAAAGCTCCCATTATCTTCCCCTCCGGAACCTCTACCGGCGCTTGCGGGCCCAGCACTATCGGGGGTAGATCTTCGGTCGAGACCGAATTGTCCACTGTCTTCATCACCTTCTTGGATGACAGCTTTGACGGTGCTGTCCGTATCTCTTGTTTTTCTAGCTCCGCCTTAAGGGAACTAACTTTAGCCGAGAGTTTACCAACTGCGTCGTAGAGATCCGTGTCCTCATACTTGAGCGCTTTGATTTCGACCCGATTCAGTTCCGATCAAGCTCCCGCCACCTCCAGATCTTTGAAGAACTTGACCAAGGTTCCTACCTCTGCACTGGTTCCGGTCTTTCATCTTCCGGACATGACGGGGCCCGCGCTACCACTCCGCTGGTACCCTGGTTTCCGAACTCCCCTGCCATGTTTGTTTTATTTCCTTTCGTTTTGTCTACCGTAGTTTTATTTTTTATTTTGCTGGAGTTGTCAACATAAGCACAATCCTGAGCTTGGTTTTCACCTATCCATGTGAGCCTCACAGGCAAGGAAAGCCTTACCAGGATCCGAAAATTCTGCCGGCATTGCCTTACACATCACTGGTGATAGTTCCTTAGAGCACCCTTCACTCCGTTTGCAGCTCATAACTATGTGAGTTCCGAGGAACCACCATGAGGAGGTGAAGTGAGAAGATTTTAGGTATATGACCAACTCGAATACAGATGACAAGCTCTACAATAGACCACAGTCACCATTGTAAAGACCATATACCCTCAGCTCCCAGCTCCCCAAAAATTTAATCCAGAACTAACCAAAATTCGTTCAAAATAACTATACAAATCATAGTTACGTTACGTATTTTAATTTTTCTTGGAGTTCCTAAAGATCATGAAGAGTTCGATTTCTATAGCTATTTGACAGGAATCTTGGTTAGGTCTGGGTTAGGTCCTTGGGGAGCTGGTGCATGGGGAGAAGCCTAGCCCCTTACCCGCCTTAAAGAGCAATTTCGGTCATAGAATACGCTTTTATAAATACGTACATTAGTTCGTGTTAAAATTACTAAATTAGAAATACTTCAACCATTATGTCAAAAGATACAGTCATTCGGTCATCAAAATCATAACGATAACCAAACAAAAATTCTGCTAGATATCTGACGTAATGTTGTTTCCTGGACCCGTACTGGAGAATATTAGCTGTAGTCTCTGCAAATGCGTTCTATAGTTTGTGTATGAGCATCACTTTCCACATTACACTTATGTGATTCATGATGATAGAGGACAGAATAACATGTATAAAGTATACGAGAAGCATGGCGTGTTGTAGTTAGAAAACAGACTCTGTGCAGTAGCAACAGTTTTTTGCAAATATCTGACAAAAGAAGGTCGTCCGGCAGTAGTAAGTAAAGGAAAAAGTTGTTCACAATTATGCCCCCAACAATACATTTCAAGGTCATTAAAATTGATGAGGTCGTCCCTATTCCGAATAATTACCGTAATATTCCGAACAGCAAATGGTCATATCGGACTGTAGCGTTTATAAAATTTTTGAATATTTCTTCATCTGCATATAAGTATCGCATACCGTATGGCAGATTACTGAAACATAAACACCAGTTAACTCGTGAATGACTCGTTACGTTTGGAAACGGAAACCTAAGGATACATATTCGGGCACGGCCCGTAAGGTGTTACGTTTAGGACTAACATAGGTTAATACTTTTCTACTTGAAATTGAATATTCTGGTGATATATGGCGTAAGAAGTACATCAGTGATGAGCACGGTAGGGACTCCTCAAATGCCTGCTTCGCCCACCATCCCTTCTCTTGCAGGCAGAGCGCACCTCCGTTGCGTTCGCTGGTGTCTCGCGTCTTTGTTGCCCCACAGTAACGGCGCTTACTGGAAGGGGACAGTGGGCGCTATGGTGGGGACCGTCTTGTCCAAATTGAGACAAACATGCCCATCCCTAAAGTACATGATTCCATTTAAAGGTTCCAAGTTGACCTTGAAAATGTCGAAACAACTCCTCACACAACTGCCCCCCCCCCCCCTCCAGAACCATGAAACTTTTGTATTAAATTTTTTATTACTCGCATAATTGAAAAGTCATTTGAGGTGTAGATATTACGTGACTCAACCGTGTATATCTCTATGGAATAACCAAAATAGATTAATTATATAGTAATTACTTGTTATACGTTCTAACAATAGTCTAGGTCAGCGATGAGCATGGTAGGAGCCCCTGAGCTGCCTGCTTCCCCCACAAACGTCTCTTTCGTGCAGTTCGCCTCTTCGCCGCGCCGCGGCGCCTCGAGCTTTCGTCTCTCCCCTCGTACATCCCGCCGTAGTCGACCATGTGCGCGGTTTATAGCATAAGTCCCGTCTACGGCGGGACGTACGAGGGGAGAGACGAAGGTATGAGGCACCGTTGCGCAGCAAAGGTGCGCACTGCACGAAAAAGACGTTGGTGGGAGAAGCGTATTACCTGCCGCAGGCATCAGTGCCGATCGCTGACCTACGTCAGGATCATCGTATGATGTTGAGTAGCAAAAATTAATAAATTTTTGACTCTCGATGTGAATAATGAAATAGGTGCAACAGAGAGATTTGCGAAGAAGGATTGATTATAATACTGCCGTAATGCCACAAATTTTCTTAATCGAATTAGCAAATGTTTTTTATTTATTATAATGAATTCTTCGCAAATCTCTCTGTTGCAGCTATTTCATTATTCTCATCAAGTGCCAAAAATTTGTAAATTTTTATTTTTCAAGATCACGCGAAGGTCATGACATTGTAGGGCTTTGGTTTCGTCTCGACCTCGACTATCGCATCATAGTAATAAAAGTATGTAATTATATACATAAAACATCGATGACCTTGAAATCTAGAAAAAAATGGCCTTGATCAAAAACTTATTCCCACAATAATATATGTTCCTCGAACCAAATTGTTTGTCCTTTTCACATTTCGCGTAACATAAAAAATACCAGAGATATCGTCTTGTAACAGAGTTGGTGAGACACCCTGTATATTGTAATTTGAATGTTTTACCCCAGATAAGTACAATAGTCACAATCACTGCTTACTATCTTTGCCAAGAATAAACTTTTTGTTTCCAAACAGTGTTACTATTGTCGCGATCTTTGTTCATTGAACAGAACAACATCTGACCAACAATGGCATCAGACTAGCATCGACATATTCATATTATACCGGGTGAACCACGAATCATGACCAGTAGAGATTACTCTGTTATTAGCAGTCCGACCAAAAATGTTTTTATCAGATATAGCATAGTTTGAAGATAGCTTTCACGCAATTTTTCTTCAACTACTTTTTTCATGATTTTTCAAGGTCACCTTCAATTTTTTGCAAATACACCTACAATTTTTTTTACTTCTATCTATTAGGAGATTTCAAGAAGAATTCGATAAGTTTTACCTGAATCTAAGCGATGTTCGAAATGGTGTCCGTCAGCTGCAATGCACTCGCGTAGACGGCGAATAAAAGAGTATTTAGCACTTTCTATGACTTCTGCACTGATAGCTGAGCTGCATCTACAATTCTCTTTCGCATATCTTTCGGCGCTGGAGGACTGCTAATAACAGAGTAATCTCTACTGGTCACGATTCGTGGTTCACTCTGTATACATACGTGTATTTTAATGGAAGTGCATCCACTTAACGACAACAGCACAGCATCGACACTCCACTGTTTCCTGTTTCCTCTTTTTGGTAGTCGTGAATACGACGATGCTGATCTGATGTCGTTCAGGTGTTGTACTGTTATACATGTATGCACATACATATGTATGTAATAAAAGGGCGACGACCTTTATACTACCGCTGTATCCGTAAAGTGCAACTCGACCGTGCTAACCAATCAAAATCCAATGAATCGAAAAAGACTCCGTACACCATTCCGAATGCAATAAATTTTTGCAAATTGGTTCAAACGTCTACAACATATACAGGATGGGACATTTAAAACAGGTCACCTGAACAAATCGCTTGTTTTTGAAGATAGAATACAATTCATCAGACCAAACTTACTTATTTATTACTGTTTTCTTTGTACAAATACGTCTTGTAAGTTTTTGTTACAGGCTTAGATAATAAAGACATGAAAAACATATTTACCATTACATTTGTACCTTGCAAACCTTGCTTATCACAATTTTCTTCAAGTTTCTTGGACGTGTCATGCAGTAAACTAATTCTTTTAATTGTAAGTTCCGGAAAAAAACACAAGTAATTTGGTTCACTTGTGGAAAGGTTGCTCCGTCTTAAAAGGTGTATGGAGACTTTTTGGACTGATTGTATGTACTTCGCAAATTCACAAATTGATTAGCAAACGCAAACAAGTATTTTAGAGCGATTACTTCTTAATTTACAGATTTACGAAACCTCAGACGTTTGCAGACTGCATCGGAAATGAGCTTCCACTTGGATGGGAGGAAGCATATGACAAGCATGTGGGTGCATACTACATTAATCATGTTAATCGTGCGTATTATTTTTCCTTTTTTACATGTTATTATAAGCTATAGCCAGGCTACGGATTTTATGCATTTATACTGCACAGAAATGTGTAGTAGACTTAACGTAATTATCGAACGTGAATTACGAAAGGTTTATTTCAAGAAACATATATTATTTTTTGTCTTTTTTTTACTATACACCTGTTAGTGTATTCTTTTTAACTGAAAACGTAAGAGTGTCATACTGACCGTTTCCATCAAGATATTAAAACATTATTGTTAGGAATTATTACGAACACAAACGATTATTGCTTGCCTAAAATATTCTATTATTGTTACTGCAGAAAAGTATAGGGGGAACTTCAATGATCAAACGTCCAACTTAATTTTTTTTTTAATGGTTTGTAGAGTAAATTTTGATATGTTCACATAATCACAAAGCTTTCCATGACTCAAGAGTTATAATAATGTTAATTATTAATATTATAATAAATCTAAGAATTTTCATATGGTAGTATTGCAAGATGTGCACCTAAAGCATAATATAGGGGGAACTCTCCTAACGTTGGATAGCACCCAATGCCGGGCAGTAGCTATATCATTAACATTTAAAACTGTATCGACAAGGGAAGTTATCAAACCCGTAAATTCAAAAAAATATGAAACTTTACAGACAAATAGAGTAAGTTATGTCGAATACAACCCTATTTTGATCCGGCTATTTCTCGCATTAAAGGGGTCAAATCAGCCCTTGAAAAAATTTCAATATTTTCTTTTTCGTGAAATATCTCAAGAAAAAAGTTGATACGAAAGTTACATGGTATTATTGTGTCTACCAAACTGTGTAAAAAAGAATATATAAAATTTATTTTTTTATAAGCACTTTCCCTCCCCGCTCCCTTCCCTCCCCTTTAAAAAAATTATTAAACTATATATGCTGAAAAACCTTTGGGCACCCTCTTTCCATACCTGTTAACAATTTTTGTAATACATAATTTGTAATACATTTATTTTCATTTTGTGTACATGAAAATGATCTATATCAAATTTATTTATAACGTTGCAACAATATTAAAACGCTTAATAACGGAAAAAAATGTCATAAGCCGAGGTTACATAGTATGGAATGGAACATGTCCTAATATTGGTTTTATGCATTTTTAGGCACTAGTGCAGCTAAAAACTGCAAATATACCAATTTTTTACTATCGTACCCCATTACGGTGGCTCTTATATACCCTTGACGAAAATTTTTTCAAAATTTTGTTTATGCCCTCCTCCCCGGATTGTTCCCACTAATATAAAAAAACTGTGTAATGTTTGAGCTCGATCGGATCACGGGAAAACGTGCCCCTCAGTCCTTAAACATTAAAATAATTAATTAAATACTCATAAAGTCGTCTTTCTCGTATACCTTCTAAATTATTGACTGTACCGAAAATTATGTTCAACAAAACTTGTAAATCTGGACAGGCTGCGTCTTTTATGTCGTACTACGACATAATGTCAGACCAAAGTCAAACTTTTTTTTTTAATTTGAAAACTGAAGTCTATTTTCATTATCTTTTATCAACAAAGACTAACGAAAAACGTCCTGTTTTTATCTTGCGGAACTTACCTTTTTTTAATTGCATATTATTTTGCAGAAAATTGCATATATTTTTTTTTATTACAACTCTTATAAGGGGTCTTACAAGTCTTATAAACCTTATAAGTTTTTATTATAAGTCTAAGAAGGTCTTATAAAAGGAACTGTGTTTCGAAAAGTCTTCTAAAATGAACTGTTAAATAAATATGAACGAATTTATGAGCATTTAATTAATTATTTTAATGTTTAAGGGTCCGGGGGCATGTTTTCCCGTTATCCGCGGGTGCTCAAATTTTGCACAGATTTTTTTTTATTAATTGGAACAATCATGGGGGGGGGGAGGGGGGCATGAACAAAATTTATAAGTTGAAAGTAAGAGCCATCCTAGTACTCCATATTTTTAAATACACTAACCTTTTCTTCCTTACAAGAAAGTATTAAGGGTCTTAGGCCTTAAAACTATTAGTTTAGAAGTTATTACAATTTAAAGATTCTTCAGGCCATATACTTTCCTGAAGTATTGTAATTTTGATATTATTAAAGAATACTTATAACAAATGTTTAAATGAACCTTCCTCACACTCCAAACACTTTTTCTATCTTTTTCTACATTACTCAAAACATGAATCAAGTGTTCTTCAGGAATTCTCGATGTTTTTCCAAAATTTTTTGTTTCAATAACTTCTAACCTAGTAGTTTTAAGGCATACGTCCCTCAATACTTTCTTGTAGACAAGAAAAAAATGCATCTATACCTCCAATGCATTTAAATATTAATTTTATTAATAAAAATTATTGCAATGTTATAAATAAATTTGGTATTAATAATTTTTATGTACACAAACTGAAAATAAATGTAAAGGTTATAGCCGGTTTTGGGGGTCAAATTCGCCCCCGGTCCTATTTTAATCTAGTTTGAACCATTCGATAGCCTACCAAAAACGAAACCTTACTGCCAAGTTTAAGGATAGTTATAGAGGAGAATAGAAAATCTAGTTTTTGGCCCATTTTCCCCATTTGATGACAATTTGAAATTCTGAAAAAAATCTGATAAATTTCGAATACCAAGCCACGTATTTCGAATAGTTTTCAGATTTTCCCGTTGCAAACTCTAGTTGTAAAAACCAAAAAATGCAGATTTCAGATAGAAATCGAAGAGACACTAGAACAGATTTAATTTAGCAATGAGATATTGCCCTAAGTATTATACTCAATTTCTTTCAAATTCCCGAGTTTGGTGCGTCATAGTTGAAAAAAAAAATGAAAAAACGTGAAAGTAGTTTCGGTGAAAAGCTGTTATAATTATCGTAAAAATATATTAAGTAATATTAATCATTTCCACGTTCAGAAAAACATCGTCCAAAAAGAATCCCGCCCAGGTAACACATTTTTTCCGTTAGTTAGATTTTTTTCGATTCCTAACCATATGATTGTTGTGACACCATTGTAAAAACATTTTTGAACTATGTTTAAACTATTTTTAAATAATTTTTTGGAAAAATATTTTTGGGGTACATTCGGCCTCTAAACATTTACGGGCTGTATTACTGCTCTATTTAATATTTTTTTACATGGAATAAGTACATCGACTTGTATATCAAGTCTTTTATGTTGGACAGTTATTATGATGAAATGTCTTCTTTTGCGTAACCTGTAATTAAGATTGATTAGTTTTGTGATACAAAACGGACACCTGAAGTATCATTAGGAATACTTATCTTTAATAATTGTAGGTGGATTGATGTGGCCTGTCTCCCTTCGCGTGACCTGTCAATTATGGGATTGATTATTTCTGTAATAGAAAATATATACATGAAGTATTATTAAGAATAGGTGGATTGGTGTGCGGTGGAATCATGTATGTGTTATCAGTCTTCGTTGCTATCTTCGTCAATTGTCGGTGTTATTTGATCGTTATTGAAAATTCTAGTGAGTATTTCTGCTGACCGAACTATTTATGTACCGTATCGAGCATAAGATAAACAATAAATAATAGCAGCTACATGTGAGCAACATTCAATAGTGCGATTACCATTGGTACATTCACAACAATATCGTTTTATACACGAATGACCAGTTGAGTTTGGTACATAATCTATATACCTTTTTTACGTTTTGCGGCTGATATGTCACAATTTTACTTCGAATTTTACAGTATTATTATTTTCTATTAAATAACGAACGTTAATGTTATTATCGTGTTCATCCATTATTTCGGCCAAATACGAAACAGCTCGAGATAATTGGTATGATCCCGTGAAAAGTATCTGGAAATGGTCTTCTGTCATTTCTGGAAAATCAAGAATATCGGTGGGAGATACGGTTTTAAATGGTGTTTTTCTGCGATTCCAGTGCTGCGCTTCCACTTGTTGTGTTAAACTATTTATTACGTTATCTTCACTCAATATCCTGTCAGTTATGTCATCGAAAAGTGTGACATCAGAATTTAGTCTTTAGCCGAACTTATTATTTGGAAAGCATGCAATCCTGAAATATGATTTGACTGTAGGAACAAGTTTGTTGTCAAGTCGGTGATATAAAAGCCGGCATTTTTTCCTTAATATGCCATGTATATCCTCGACGACGTAGCGAACTTTGGTAACCTTACGAGATGAATTAGACTCTTCAATAGTTAGTTGAGAACGATTGCCTTTTAATGCAGGTATGAAAACATGAAACCCACGCTCTTCTAAGTGTGATCTAATATCACGAAAACCGCGATCTACATTACAAAGGTCTCCCCGTTCCATGAGAGTTTTCACGCCATTGGGATCTCGAAGAACGATCCGCATGATTTCAGCATCATTCTGGTTGACATAAAAAGGTCCGAACGTTTTAATGATATATCCATTTGTCGTGCAAAAGGAAAAAGGTTTACATAAAGGTCCTTTTTTTGTACCTGAATATGATTTTCGCTGGTATGCATTATTCGAACTCTTGTGATGGCGAATATATGTTCCATAGAAAATTAGTGCCACTTGATTGTCAATGTTATACAAATTTTTTAGTGACATTATAAGTTTCATTCTCAATTATATGCTCGCGGGAAAACGCCCTAACACCAAAATGGAGAGAAGGAATATCCTTCAAAACAACAATTCATGACTGAATGAAAAAAATCAGAGATTTGTTGGTCGCGCTTTAACGCAAGCGTTGCTGCTATGAGCTCGTTAGAATTTCCAGTACGCAATTTGAATAAAAACATAACGAGGGCTTGGGTAACATTATGCTGTTTAGAATTTTTCATTGAAGTGATCATCTCGCGAAGTTCAATCAGTTTTTCCCAGGTTAAGCCTGTGAATACTCTGAGTCTTTCTTTGGACAAAGTAAAATCACCAACTTTGTCATTAATAGTTGAAATATTGTTAATTGATAGATATTCAAAGTAAGTTTTGAGCTCTTTAGCGTTAAGTGAACTTGAATTCGAGTAAATATGGAAATTCATAACGAGTGGACGATAGAAACGATTTTTTATTAAATGGTTGGGACAGCAACGATTTTCTTTTGAATATATATTTTTCTTGCTTCAGTTGGTACGGTGATGATGTTCTTTGTGTCCCTACAGGTAGCATGGAAGCAATATTTGTGAGTTGAAATAACTCTATCAAATGGTACTTCGAATAACTCGATACTAGATTCACTAGGATTATTTATATTACACGGAAACGACGAATCATCTGTTGTGGAAGACAATGGGTTATCTTCAGATAAGGATCTATGAACTGAAATTGAACTTGTAGAAAATAATTCGAAGAATGATATGTTATTTGAAGGTACGGTACTAAGAAATACTGCACTTGAAGATGAACCACGCATCGATGGCTCCGATGAAACTAATGAGGTTTCATTTAAGGATGCTGAAGCTGAAGATGCTTCTGAAGAAGCTGAAGCTGAAGATGCTTCTGAAGAAGCTGAAGCATCTTCAACTTAACCATCGACGCTGCTGAAGCATCTCCAGCTTCAACTGTAGACGTTGAAGCATCTTTAGCTTCGGTCATGGACGTTGAAGCAACTTCAACTTTAACCATGGACGTTGAAGCATCTTCAACTACCGACGCAGCTTCAACTAACGACATTTGTGAAACGCGATTCGACTGAAGATTATTCAAATTCCGAAAAACTCTGTTGCACATTTTCTTTTTGCTTATATGTGTGGATACCGCTCTTATTTCAAAGTACATCACCTACGGTTTCTACTTTTTTTATGATTTTGGAAAACTTTACAGATTCTAGTACTGTATTTATTACTTTTTTTTTGACCAGGTACTTTCCATAGTAGTTGGTTACACTTAACACATCTATCACGCACTGTTGTATCATCAACTTTACCTACATTGCTTGACATTTTGACATCGAAGAAATGAAGAAACTTAAACATCACATAAGAAAATCGAAGACTGATTATAATCGCGTTAACCGATCACTCTCGATACCGTTTGAAGTTTCGTCCAAGACTGATTATATTTTCGTGCGTTTACTTGGAGCATGGCATTTCGCTGGTGGGGGAGGCGTTTACTACTTTCAAAATGTATGCTGCTATTGGTAGGTCAAATATTGTCCATTCTCACAAGAAGTCTCACGGGACGGCACAGGGTCAAAGGGAACCTTCGCTCGCTCCGCCTATATCCACCATTGATGCTTTCGTAGTCCCAATGTTTAGGCTTTGACGTCACACGCTACAGAGTGTGCGTGATCGCTTTAACCAATATTTCGCTAGAGCCGAAAATGCGTGTGAAACAAGGCGTACCTCTTCCACTCTGACCAATCAGCTCCGCATTCATTTCACGGGAGGTCTTGTGAGTCACACACAGTACATACTAAGTAAGACTACGGCTTTGTTAGTCGTTTATTACCTGTGAACAGCTTTCCCGAGGAGTGACCTAACCTCCGGGGGTAGGTAGAAACTCGCGAGTAGTTGCCCAAAGGCTTTGCACGCCGAGCACTGATACCGTTACCGATGCGCTGTACCGGTGGTTTATAATACGCCAATCACTTTCATTCTTCCTCTCTCGCACTCTCATTCTCTCTCTATCAGTTTCACATCCATTCGGAAAACCCAATCAGTCACGAGCGCCCCTAAACACTTCAATCCTGTCACCGAGACCCAACCACTCTTCTTTCACACTTCGGCCCAAACAGACTTCCTTTCATGCAGGACCCAAACACGTTGGCGCCACGACGCGACGTCGCGTCCACAGTCACTCTAAACAATCACTCTAATACAGTGTCATATTCATAACCCTACACTATTGTCACGCAAAACTAATTAAACGAAGGACAGCTGCCCGTTGCTTGTAGAAGATATAATAAAAAACAGCAAAGAATATTGGAACACCTCAATAAAGCAACGTCCACGGCTCGACTGTCTCATTTAAATGGTTACAGTTGTTCGAAGCATAAACCTCGTTTTTATAATATCCCTAATAATATGTATAAGACTTTCCTTTTTACTTGACAGGAACGGATACAACAATATTTCTCGACCCCAATAGAACACTGGATTTACTACTAACTAATGGTCCCAGTAAAGATAAAAGACTTGATAGGCAAGTCGATGCACTTATTCCATGTAAAAAAAATGTTAAGTAGAGCAGTAATACAGCATGTAAATGTCTAGAGGCCGACAGTACTCTAAAAATATTTTTCCGAAAAATGTTTAAAAATAGTTTAAACATAGTTAACAAATATTTTTACAATGGTGTAACAACAATTATACGGTTAGGAATCGAAAAAACATCTGATTAATGAAATAAAAAATTGACCTGGACGGGATTCGAACCTGGCCTAAAAAGTCTTCAGCGGTTATGCAGTCGGGTGCGCTGCACCAACTTTTTTTTTTATAAAAACGTTTATTGATATGGAAGAATACAGTCTTTGGTGTGAAGAGGTAACAATAAACTAGTATTTGTGTGTTTATCTATTTGTACGTTTGCATGCGTATCTTATAGACAATCGGACTTTGGCGGTTCGGCTTAGTAATAAAAACGCTTAGGTGTAGTTAGAGTAATAGGCCTTCTCTCTAGTCAGTCGAAGTTTTGGTAGCATGGGGAAAGAGAGGTACAAAAACCCCACGAGCAGTCTTTATTTTTATAGCTTATGAAATAGGTCTTAAAAGTAATAACAATTTAACACTTAAGACTAATACTCTCTCTAGTCAGTCGAGGTTTTGGTAGCATGGGGAAAGAGAGGTACAAAAACCCCACGAGCAGTCTTTATTTTTATAGCTTATGAAATAGGTCTTAAAAGTAATAACAATTTAACACTTAAGACTAATAATTAAAACTTAAAACTTAACAGTGGCGGAGAGAGGGGGGAATGGGAGAGGGGGCTTCGTATTTACAGATAAATTATATTATGGACTGGATGCTTAGTTGCGTCTTAGCTTCATATTGCGATGGGCAAATAAGTATAGATTAGAGCTAAGTGGACGGCGTGATCTTGCTCTGCGACTGTGAAGGGCAGCTATATGTGTATTTTTAGCCGGTAGCCACCAGTATTTTTCGAAATTGAGCCTATGGAAATATTCGTAGTTTATTTGAGGCATTATCTTCGGGAATCTAAAGTCGGTATTTGAGTTGAGGTCTGTATGGTGGAATTTAATTCTTATATCAGCTTTATTTCGACTTCAATGATATATTAGATTGACGTTGTTTGCGTCTTCTATTAAGCCTAGTTTATCACAGTGCAGGAAAGTCTGGGGGGAGGTGCATTCTTTGCTAGTTGTCTTATTTTGCTGAAGTAATTTCTTGTCAGTTTCATTGTGGAGGAATCTATTCTTGGGATTTCGGCATTGTCATATATACTTTTGTTTTTAATGTACCGTTGTCAGTTCGAGTGCTGTGATCTGTTAAATGAAAGGCAGGCTCTTAAGCATTTTCTTTCGAAGAAGCGCATCTTTTGCATAACTGTGTGGTTGGAGTTCCACCAGATAGGAGCGGAGTAAGTTAGAATGGGTCAGATGAGGAGCATGTATAATACTGTTTTTGTTTTGTTGGTAAGATGTCTACTATAGAATGTTCTGCTATTGGATAAGAATGCTGTTTTGGCTTTTTCAATTTGTACGTCGATGTGTTTGTTACCTCGAAGAAGGTAGTCTAGGTGTACGCCAAAGTATTTCACTATTTTTTTTATGGGGGATAGGTTCTTTGATATTTGTGCCGAGGGATGTGGTACTGATTTGGAAGGTTCTGTTGGCAATTTTAGCTGTCGAGGAGAGGTAGTGGAGCGGTTTTCTGAATAATATGATTTCGTTCTTATTGGGATTGAGCTTTAACTTCCAGGTCATATAATACTGGTAGAGGAGTTTCTGTTTTCATTTAATGTGAACAGTCTGGAGAGATCGTTCAGGAATATGTTGAATAAAATTGGGGAGTTGACCGTTCCTTGCTGTAGTCTTTCGCTGATTGAAAATCCTTCAGTGGAGAGGCGAGTTCCACCCCAAGTGAGGAATGTTTTTTCCTGGATCATGTCCCATATTTGGAAAATGAGCCAGTTTGGGCAGTGCTTTTTGTGGAGTTTATACAGGGTGTTAAAAAAACCATTCAATATTTATATGGTATATAGGATACATTGTACTGAGTAAAAAAGCTTTAGTAAACATAGGTCAAAAAGTTTCTGAGATATAAACATTTTTGCTTGCTAACTTCATGATTCATTTACTACTGGCCTTCTGATATTTACAGAAGATTTTCCACGTGTCTTCCTTCCTTCGATAAATAACTGACTGGTTCCGGATGAAATCTACTGTCGGCACTTGAATAAGAACATTCAGAACGCGGTTTGTAAACACTAAAGTGAACATCGTATGCGATGGAAGCAAGTAAGTCAATCATGATACTAGCAAACAAAAATGTTTATATCTCAGAAACAGCAAGGTTGACCTTTCAACCTATGTTTACTAAAGCTTTTTTACTCAGTACAGTGTATCCTATATACCATATAAATATTGAATGGTTTTTTTTTAACACCCTGTATAATAGGCCGTTTAACCATACAGAGTCAAAGACCTTCTTTAGATCTAGTAGGGCTGCACGTACGAACTGGCCGACAGGGATTAGTGTGGTGATGTCTCAGATGAGTTTATGGATTGTGTGTGTGATTGAGTGTTTATGTTTAAAACCGAATTGGTGGTCTGGAATTATGCTATTTGTTCTGCAGAAGTCGCTAATTTTGGAGGTTATGATTGCTTCAAACACTTTACTTATGCTCGGTGTTAAGCTGATGGGACAGTAGCTGAATGGGTCGTAAGGGTTTTTGTTTTTTTTTAAAGATGGTTAGGACTTTGATTCGTTTCCAGGCATTAGGGAAGTAGTGGTAGTTTAATGCGTTGTTAAGGGCCAAGACTCTGTAGATTTGTGACAAGGTAGAGTGACCACGTTACCGACAAAAATAAGAAAAAATGGTTTCACGGGAGGAAAGTTTTCGTCTTTATTTAAGAATATTTTTCGCTGGGGAAGGGCTCATTCAGATATCTTATGCAGATATTTGGTAATATAAGCGTTAGAAGTAGGCCAAAAATTGACGATGTGCATGCCGTGGAATCCAAATATTTTTATGCCATTGGATGAGTTTTCTGGATCAAATCGAGAGTAGCCCGCACTAGAAAATATCTCTAGCTACAAACGGAGCCATATTTTGTCTTGATTCTCTCAGAAATAAATCCAAAAACTTTCCTCCCGTTTCTCGCGTCAGAATTCATAATGTTGACAATATAGAGCAAAAATGTGACAAGTTTAGTCACAGACTTAAGACCCGTCGGATTAAGACCAAGACAGATCTTAAGTCTGTGTCTGAAGGCTGTGAATGGAAATTATACAGCAGTTACTGACATGCTGACTCTGCAAAAATCACGTGACTACCCTTGGCCCTTAAAAAGAATCGTTAGGTCAAGTATTATTTGGTTTGGTAGGTATTTAAGTGTTATGGGTGGAATTTTGTCGAGGCTGCTGGATGTTTTGTTCGAGAGATGTTTGAGTATGTGCCCAGCTAGCCAGGGCTTGCAGATGGGGTGGGCGCTATCAGGATTGGTTCTGGGGTTACTGGATAGGTAGCTATCGTCAAAGTGGATGAAGGTGGTGGTTGAGTTTCTATTTGTTTTGAACTGATTTTTAAGAGATTGGGCTATGGCGTCTACTATTTGTTTTAGGGGTGAGTTAGTGTTGAAGCCGCGGGGTGAGTTGATGGACTCATCGAATGCTCTAATTCTATTTATCTTGTCCAGGGGATCGGTATAGTTGTGGTTGTTTTTGTGAGCTTTTGCGAGATTGCATTTGCTCCTACTTAATGTGGTGTAACTGTTAGTGTTGATGTGTATTTCTTTGATTTGGAGAGGTTGCTTTGCCCAAAAAATCGAATCTCGAATAATCTATTCTTTTTTAAATTTTATCGGTTCAATAGCGTTCTGTGATGCGCTTAAGCTGTAAGTGTATGATTTTATTTGTATCCCTGAGGGCTTTTTTGGCTAGTAGGGTAAGTGTTCGGGTTGAGTGGGGATCTGTTCGATGAAGGTTGTGTAAAAGTGCGCCGAGGTAACATTTTGCTTTTGCGGAAGTTTGCGGATGGTATGGTTATGTATCTATGAGTATTGTTTAATTACTGTTTAATTTTGGAGACGGTGTTGGTTATCGTGTTGGATATGGTGTTCTTGATAAGTTCAAGGTTATTACCAATTTCGGGTATTAAGAGGTTGCGGTTTTGGAGAAGGTTATTAGAGTAATTAGTAACTAATTTTTTAATGTGTTTCTGCCAGTTGGTGGCTTTGAAATTGAAGTGGTGGTTTTCGGAGGATGCAATCCAGAAGGGCATGCTGTTAGTATTCAGATCGAATATAAGTGACAGTGCTGCGTGGTCGCTGTCGTAGGGAAGAGTTTTTACTTTTCCGTTAATGTTGTTCATCAGTCTAAGTCTAGAGTCGGCTAGGCAGATATCGAGGTATGAGTTTGCTGGTTTGAACGGGGGGGGGGGGGGGGGGAACATCTGTAATTTGTAAAGGAGGCCGAAATTGGCTTCCCATTGCCACATATATCTGCCTCGTTGGTTGTTTATTTTATTTTTCCAGGCTTTCTATCTGGCGTCAAATTATATCATATTTGATATCATTTTCATTACAAAAATGCAGCCAATATGTTGGTGAAAGTCCCATAAAAAAATAATAAAAAATAAAGAAGTTTTCTTTTGGATTAGCAGTGGTCTCCTGGTCTCACACCGATGTACCCGACCCGTGTCATGTTCACACTCTAGACTCTAGAGCTTCGTGGACCTTCACGGAGTATACCCCGCGGTAGTGGGGATAATTCGACGTCGGCTAATTTATAATTCTCGGCGACGTATAATTCTATCTTGCCTGTATTGGTTGTTATTTGGTTAGTTATATTTTGCAGCTGTAGGTTAAACATTGCGGTGAGGTCTCTTTTCAAATCTTATATCCAAGGTGGCGAATGTGGTTGTTTCTGTCCGGTGTTGGCGCTGCTTTCGGTTCCTAGGGAATGGGAGGGGGGTACGGGTTGGGCGTCGATCCTCTTGTTTATGGATGGGTATGTGGGAAAGGATTGGTGTTGCGAAGGTACTCTGGTTATTGCTTGCGCGTAAGAGAGGTTTCCTCTTACGGTTGAGGAAATGTTCCTTATTCTGTTTATGGTTTTCTGGTTGGAGTTGGTGGCGGTGGTCTTCATTTTTTCTAGGTCGAATTTTATAGAGGGGCAGTCATTATAAGATGCCGGTTTTCCTGTCTCATTGCAGTTGGCGCATCTAAGAGCTGCTCTATTGTCCTGTTGCGTTATTGGGCATTTATTCGGTCCGTGGGATTGGGCACACTTAACGCACCTATAATTAAGGGCACAGTTGCTGCTTGAGTGTCCAAGCCTTTGGCATTTCTTGCATTGGAAAATTGCCGAGCGTCTTAAGTGTTCCCATTTGACTCTTTGGTGTGCTAAAGTTTTTATTTTAAAAAGTTCAGCCGGTCTGCTGTCGGTGGTAATTTGTATAAGGTGATGGAATTTGTCCAGATGAGTTTTGTTATATGTGAACTTGGCGAGTTTCATAATTTTCACATTCTGTAGGTTTAACTCGTCGATCTCTTCTGGTGTAAAATTTCCTTTTATCCCTTTGGTTAGGATGGACTTCGATTTGAGGTTTTTCGGGGTGAAAGTGTAATGCTGAATATTATTTTCATTTAATCTGATGACTATTGTTTGATGTTGCCCGATGAGGTTTGCGTATATGGTATGGCTGCCGCTGCTTATCTCTTTGCTTGCGAAGTCGGTTTTGGGGATGTGAAGGTTCTTTGTGGTGTTGATTATTATTGTTAGGTCTCAGTTGACAACAAATATCAGTAAGGGTTTAAGCCTTTTTTTTCGTTTCCTGGATTTCGGCCACCGGGGCGTCGTCCTGACGATCTGACATCTGAGTATTTGCCAGTACTGTTTTTGTGCGGTAGATAGAGACTGCATAAAAGAAACCGCACAAAAAAAAAAATATTCAGAAACTTCATAAATGGCTATAATAAATAATTTTTTACAACATATTAAAGAAAATTTTTTATGCGGTGGAGAGGGACCGCATAAAAAAAAGTCTCACTGAGAAAACATGTCAAAGATTTGCGAAATAGCGAGAAAGTAATTTTCAAACAAAGTAAATAATTAAATTATACATGGAAAAATTAAAAAAATTTAATTTCTCTAATTCAATACTACTCGTCGTAGTCCAAAACGCGCATCTTCTTGTGATGAAAACATTACAAGGGTGTTATAATGCCAACACCGTTGGCATTCGTATACCGCATAAAAAAAAATCGCACAAAACAAATCGCACAAAAAAAATCGCATAGAAAAGGACCGCACAAAAACAGGTTTGACTGTACTTGATATCTGTTACGGCTGCTACTTGGGTCCGAGGTCCCTCGGTCTGTACGATTGCTTTGGGCCTGGCTGTTTTTTTGGCGCTGTCGAAGATTCGGTTGGTGTTGTAGGAAGCTCCCCGGAGCTTATATTAGCCGGCGTGTCCGTTAGGGGCGTGGGTAGTAGCTGTTCCGCCTTGCGTGCAGTTTGCAGGTTAGGGCCGATTTTTATGCTGATATTACTACCCTAATATGCTGATATTATTGCCCTCGTTTTCTTTAATGAATTGTTTGTAAAGCCTGTCCAGCTGCAATGAGGGGAGTTTGGGGATTTTTTGCTCCCTTGTCTTTATATTCTGGTTTCTAATATCATTTTCTTTGTCTGACGACTACGGCGAAATACATCGTTTGGAGCCATGTGCTTGGAGGGAATCGATCGATGTAGGGTTCTGGCGGAAAAAAGCGACTTGGGCCTCCGAGCGGGCGGGGTGGATCGTCGAGTACAACACCATGCACACTTACACTATGTCTTAAACACTGCGGAAACACTCATTACGTCTTGCCAGTAAACAAAATGCACTATGAAGTTAGACCAATCTTGCAAGCTCGTTGTGGCACGACCGTCACCCATGCAGGTCAGCGAGCGACTCCCCGCTGCAACCAACCGGCGCCGTTAGAAGTATCTTCGAAATATTCGAATATACCCTGCATAGTATAATTTTCGTTTTTTGTACTACGCAATTTTTAAAGTCTGGACGATGCTCCTCTGAACGTAGGAATGTTTAATATTACATAATATATTTTTACGATAATTATAACTTAGTTTTTCATGGAAAAACGCCGAAAAAAGTGGTTTTTATTTTTTTCCACTATGACGCCCCAAACTCAGGAATTTGAAAAAAATTGAGTATAATACTTAAGACAATATCTCATTGCTAAATTTAACCTATTCTAGTGTCTCTTCAATTTCTTTCTGAAATCTGCATTTTTCGATTTTTTCGTATTTTTCGCTTTTTACAACCAGGATTTGGAACAGAAAAATTTGAAAACCATTCAAAATATGATTTTTTTCAGAATTTTAAATTGTCATGAAATGGGGAAAATGGACCAATAACTGTATTTTCGATTTTCCTCTATAACTACCCTTACAGCTGAAACTTGGCGAAATGTTTCTTTTTTGGTAGGCTGTCGAATGGTTCAAACTAGATTAAAATAGGGCCGTGGTTTGACCTCTAAAACCGGCTATAGGCTTTCTTAAGTATTGCTGTCGAAATAGACTTTCAATTTGATCATTATAGTTATAAACATTAAAAAAAATTGTATTACAAAAATCGTTAACAGGTATGGAAAGAGAGTGCCCAGAAGTATTTCAGCTCGTATAGTTTAACAATTTTTTTTGAAGAGTGAGGGGGAAGAGAAAGCGTTTCTCTCTAAAAAAAATATATATTTTGAAAAATTCTTCTTTACACAGTTTGGCAGGCACAATAATACCATGCCACTTGCGTTTCAACTATTTTAAATATCATTTATTGTTCTTGAGATATTTCACGAAAAAGAAAATATTGAAATTTTTTCAAGGGCTGATTTCACCCCTTTAATGCTTGAAGTAGAACTAAAAGAATAGAGTTGTATTGGGCATAACTTATTCTACTTGTGTGAAAAGTTTCATAATTTTTTGAATTTATGGGTTTGATAACTTCCCTTGTGAGCTATTGCATCGTACAAGTTGCAGAGGAACAAACACAAACAGTAATCACGCTTTATTATAGCCTGTATCCATTTCAGAGTAAAACTGTCGCGAGTTACTCTCGAGAGTCGAATTCATCAGTGTACACGCTATTGAGAGTACTACCGGAGAGTTGCACGAAAGGAATAGCACTCTCCGATAAAGTAACTCGCGACAGTTTTACTCTCAAATGGACACAGGCTATTACGTTCCTGTTGCCCGTGATAGCTTAAGGAAATCAGTCGACTGTTGGATTGACAAGAACTGGTGCATCATACAAATTATAAACTATTACTTATATCTATTAATTTTTGTGGTCAGAAGATGTGTGACTTATGTTTTGATATATTTCGGTAATTATTCACAATAGAGACTTTCTCACCAATTTCAGTGACCTTGAAATATGTTATTAAGATCACTATAAAATTTCCTCTCCCCAAACCTAACCCAGACCAAACAAAAATTCAAAATAGAAAAAGTTCAAAATAACTATAAAAACTTTAGTTAGGTTAAGTATCTTAATTTTTCTTTGAGTTGCCAAAGACTACGAAGAGTTAGATTTCTATAGCTATTTGGAAAGAATCTTCATTAAGTCTGGGTTAGGTTTGACTTTAGTCTTTCGGACTACTTTAAAGGGCATTTTGACATACCTTTTACCAAATTCCTGCAATGATCGGGTAGTATGAACTACGGTGTGCGAGGTATTAGATCGTTTTAGTTAACTGTAGGTAATTATTTAAACTAATATATTATATTTCTTATGTTCCCATCCCAATCCAGCCATATCATCGCGTAGAAACAATAATTAATACAAGACCGTGACTCGTGATGACAGGAAAGAGAATAATATAAAATATACGAGGTATCTATGTCGTGTTGTAGGTTACAAAATGGACTCTGTGCAGTAGTAATAGTTTTTTGCAAATAACTTGGAATCCGGCAGTTACATCAATAGAAAAAAGTTGTTGTTATGCCCCCAACAACATATTTTAAGGTCATTGAAATGGATGATGAAACTCCTATTGTAAATTATTACCTTGGTTTCTAATATTGTTAACTTATAAATAACGCAGAATAAAAAAAGAACATATTATACGGTTCCATTTATTTGAGAAAAGCCTTAAGGGCCCGGGATAGTCACGTGACTTTTGCAGCACATCGTCAATTATTGGCCTACTTCTAACGCTTATATTACCAAATATCTACATAATCTCGACAGCTCATGACCACCGTGAACTAGATTGAACCTTCGTCTTTCGAATGAGCCCTTTCCCAGAGAAAAATATTCTCATATAAGGACGAAAAGTTGGTGCACGATAAACCATTTTTCACCTATTTTTGTCGGTAATGTGGTCACTCTATTTTATCTCGAATCTACGAAGTCCAGGCCTTTAAGAGTCTGGCACTAGGAGAACTACATACACAGTAGAGTGAAACTTATCTATACCTGGTGAAATTTTTTTTGAGAGATTTTGTTCACACCTCCCCCTAGAATTGTACCATTAAGTAAGATAATAATTCCTGCAAAAGATGAAGTTGATCGGATAAGGGAAAGACGTGGCACATCGACGTTGAACTTGCGAAAAACATAAAATTTTATAGGAATGGGAATATTTGAAGAAAAGATTTTTGATTATTTATCTAAACGTTTTTCTTGTGTAAAAATATTAGATATATTATATTATATTATTTTGTTTTTTTGTTTTTTTTTGTGTTATAATAGTACCCAAATGTAATATTTTCAATATAACAATTAACTAATTATCATATTTTTGTAAATATATATGTTACATTTTACGTATTTTATTGAAAGTACGAATTCTTTTAGTTGTATTCTTATAGTAATTTAAAAAATAGAGAAATTAACGTTCGACATAAATATGTTGTGAATGTGGTGAATATTACACCATATAAAAGCGAAGAAAAGAAAATAGAGTGGGTGTAAATACTTTTTAATATATATTAAAAAAGCAACAATTGAAACAAGGCAACATTGCAGGCTACATTGTATACAAGGAAACAATTCTAAAGACATTTTACAAATGTTTCATTAATGTAGTCTTTTTCGCGTCTGGATAACGCTTTCTGCAATCTGACACAGTTTGCATTATAAATTGTTTTTCTTCTTCATTTCTGTTTGGACGTGGATCGTGGATGCAGTGATGTAGCTGTGGTAATAACCAATCACAGAATATGCTGTATCTAATATTTAATGTGAAGAAAGCTACAAGTAATACAATAGTTGCCACGTGCTTTCTCTGCTGCTTAGCAGGGCGGAAGACGAAACGACAACGGAACAGTTTAACCAGCCTCCGACCGCGCATGCGCATTAGACATAGATGACGCGGCAGTCCATTGTGGGCGCTATCTATACAATAAAGAGGCTAGCTACTCCTTAGAGTGCGTGTGAGCCAATGACAGAGCGTAAAACTCCACAAATTCGCGATAGTTCATCGTTAAATTCTTGCATAAGTTTGATTCCTCGTTCTGCCGAATCATTAATTGCAGCTATATTATTTGCTATATTTATGCCTACGCTATAACTGGGATCACTTTCCCATCTTGAGGGTTCTTTATTTATAAAATCTACAGAAATTGAAAATTTTTTGAAACATTTAGTTTTTTTAGAAATAAAAGCTGCAATATTGCTACAACGTACTCGTTTACATCACTTGAATTAACCACCAATCTTGTTATATCATTATCACTAACTGTATTTAAAGCTACAATTATTTGTTGTTTTATATGATGCAGAATATTGGGGTCAAAAAAGGCTAACGCTACAGTTTCGGGTATTAGATGCCACAAGTGATTACAAAATTTTCGTAGTGCTACGTGACTTACATCGTCATTGATGACAAAAGTATGACTGACAAAAAAAAACTGACAAAAATCCAAATTTGACGTATTACATTTTCTTCGTCCTTCGATAATGTAAATTGATCTCTAAATAAGAATATTTTTAAAAAATATATAGTCTTCGCCAACCATCGAAAATGACGAAATGTTCCTGGAGCTCGAAAAGAAAACTGAGGAACGGTTCCATTAAGAGATATACTAGTTCAAGAAACTCTCGATAGTATTCGCGAGGTTGTTTCACTACCAAATTGTACGATGCAACCTGCATTATTTTGGATACGTTGTCCAGTGACATTTAACTATTTCATTTTCAACTTCGGATTTCAAATTAAATTTATTTATTTGAGATCGGAAACCTTGAAACCTCTTAATTATAGGAATGCTAGGTCCAGAAGATTTAAACATTGCTTCCTCAAAAACACTCCGCAAAACTAATAACAATTAAGAACTGGAACGCGTCGTTTTCACCGGTATTATGCTCCGCGAAAACGGATTTGTTAGCGGGAAGGTGGCGGACAGAAATTCGACAGGCCAATTGATGTGAAATAATCTTAGCTCGTACAAAGTAAATTTGTGCTTGAATACATGTAAGAAATTATATTTTTGAAGGTACAAAATACTTAACTTAAATTTTCAGTGAACTCTTTACATTTAGCGTGCACTTATTTCTATTTCAAACGTCTTCCCGACGTCCAATCGATCTAAAATTATATATGTATCATTTTTCCATCAAAAGGAACAAATTTAGGGGGAGCTGTGCCCAAAATTTGATGGTCGAAAAATATGTTCCATCCTAATATACATACGTAAAGGGTGCCCCACAAATATCGGATCGCATTGAAAGGGGTAGTTCCTGAGGTCATCTAAAGTAACTTTTTCGTTTGCAAAAGTGTACGCGTCATGGCGAGGGGAGTCCGGCTCGGCCGCAGGTTCCTCTGAGCGTAGTACAGTAAATTATTGTTGTATGTCGGTACCGCCGTTCTTTTCACTGACACTCATACGAAATCGGTGGTTCTCGCCGAGCGTCCCATTTGAAATACACAGGGCATGCTAGAAATCTAAGAGTCATCCCGCGTGAAAGTCATGGCATACAAACATGACTGACATTCAAACGGAAAGAATATCTGTCTCCGATATAATGTTGCACGGAGAAGCGGACAGCGAAACTCGAGAACCGTCGTCGCCGAGGTGTGGGCCACACATTGTCGGCTATATCGGTGTGAGACCAGATGAGCACTACTAATCCAATTACAAAACTTCATTATTTTTTGTTATTTTTTTATGAAACTTTTACCAACATATTCGTGGCATTTTTCTGATTAAAACCATTAAAACCATTTTTCTGATGAAACCAAATATAATATAACTCCGATGATTCATCCGAATAATTTCAGTTTGTTTCTTGAGAATGGTCTGTGCGTACTTACAAGCCAGGACGGGTTATTAACCCAGGAATATGGTTTCAATTTCTTAGTTAGGTACGCGGACGAACCTGACGTGAAATCAGGGAGCCGCTAGGATTATAGACGTCGAGGACGAACCTGACGCGAAGTCAGAGGGCCTCTAGGAGTGGCTCGAGAGCTCTAGGAGAGGGAGGGTGAAACTTCGTGAACGAACCCAATGCGAAATTGGGGGGTCACTGGGAGAGACGCGCAGACGCACCCGGTGCGAAATCTGGGAGCTGCTAGGAGGTTGTATAACAGCGCGGACGAACCCAATGCGAAATTGGGAAGCCGCTGGGAGGTTGGATGAATCACAGACGAACCTGATGCGAAATCAGAAATTTGTAGGATGCGAACGAACCTGATGAGAAATCAGGGAGCCGCTAGGATAGTTAGTAGACCTCCAGTAGTTAGTAGGATAATTTAATTGATAATGAATTGTAGGTAATTCAATTATTAAATTAGGATCTTGTACAATAATTAAGGGTTTTAGAGATTTTACGATTTACCAAACAACACGAATATATTCTGTTTTAAATGTGTATTACGAGTGTTGGTGTCGCGATTGAATTGAATATGAATATACAGTGAAAGTATTGTTACCTAAAGATGCTCAGTGTTGACGCACTAGCAATGCGGTGTTTTAAAAGTAATTATTATTTAGCAAAATAGAACCGGTACTGGTCTATTTGGTTGGATTGATTCGAAAGGGAAGTTTAACCCGATCTCACTAGGATTGGCTCTTAAGAATTTGACACGACGTGACTCTACACGTGACTGCACAATTACTAACCAAAGAGAGTGAAAATGCAGGGGTTTATATACCCTCCAAATGGATAGGGTGCTCTGTTCATAATTTGATGTCAAGTAGAGTCACATTCTACTTTTTTGTCGCTTCCGATTAAATCGGGCCTCAGTTCGATCTTTGTTAAAAAGGAAGGGCATGTTCTCAAGATTTCCATATTAGGAAATCGTACGGTACTGTTACTGAATCATGCTTCTTGCCAACTGCGTCCAACTGGAGCATAGTCATCCCTCCTATAAACGAAGGGTTGGGACGTTTTTCGTTCTGAGGAAAAGAGGTTAAAAAAAAATCTAATCGAAATGAACGAGGAGAGAGCTTCTCCATACGTAACAGCGTAATATCAAGTTGGAGATCTTTGCTAGTATTAAGATTTCCGTAAGACTTCTTCCATACACTGATTAGGTGTTCGAAATGGTGCCCATTCACATTAATTGACTGATGTAATCAGGTATTAATCAACGACGAAACTACATTTTGGATGGTTCCTACAGTAAGCATACTGAATGACATGTGCGTAATGTACACGGCAACCGTCATGTTGATACTAGATTTGTATGCGGGTATTAAATGGTACATTTTTTAATAAAGTTAGTACCGTATCCGTTAGTCCCATTAATTGGCTACACCACACATTAATACCCCATTGACATTGATGGTCAACTTCACTTATCTACACGCATTCCGCCCGCAACGCCATCTATCCGTTACATATTACTAACAATAATCCGATTCGTGGAATTCCTGATGAAGTACTAGGTGATTATAGATGATGTTTCTCATTCTGAAGAATTCGATGCACACTTGTTTTGCTAATACTAGAACCTTGTGAAATCTGTCATGTACTATTACGAGAATTTTCTGTTACCGCTGCTAGAACCGCAACAGTATTTTTTCAGAAGTAGCAGTTCTGGTTACGTTACGTTTGAAAACGTTAAAACTTTCGGTTTTCTCGAAGCAATTTACAAAAGCCTCTCGAATATCAATCGACATGGTTAATTTCGTTCAGGATAAATTTCGGCATACATAGCTCTTGTTGCATTTCTACGGCACTCACCATAAACTAAAAGCATATCCAATTTTTCACTATTATTAAATTTCATTTTTGCTTTTATAACTTCAATGCTGAATTACGGACAGAATAGACGATTGCGATTCAGCAGAACGGGTAATGTTGATAAACATTGTCACGCAAAGTCGTGAGATGACAAGATGAGCCCCGGGACGGCACAGGGGCAAGAACCAAGGGGGACATCCAATGGTTAGGCTTTGACGTCACATACTTTAGCCAACAGTTCTGCTAGAACCGAAAATACGTGTGGAATGCCCCAATCGGACGGTTTACAGCTGCATTCCTACAGCATTCCTGCCAGCGATCTTCTTGTCATCTCACCACAATACATTCCGCAGTCTTACGGAAATCTTTGCTGGTACTGAATCTCCAACTTGATATTACGCACAGACCATTCTCAGGAAACGAACTGAAATTATACGTTAGTTATTAGGTTTACGGCTAACAAAGGTCAGTACTTATTTGTTTAGAATTTAATATTCTTCGATATTTTGGCACAAAAAATGTAGAATTCGTTTAAAAAAGTGAAGTTGACCTTGAAATCTCCGAAACGCTTCCACGTACAAAAAATGTGTATGCATTACATATTTATCCCTCCAAACGATACAACTTTTCTAAACAACACATTTTCGTACAATGCATACTTTAGGAGTTGTTCAAGGTGTATACAGTGTGTCCCAAAAATGTTGCACTTCCTTGAAATGGATGATTCCTGTGGTCATTTGAAGTAATTTTTTTCTTTGCAAAAATATTTTCGTTAAGAAGTTATTAACGAAAAACACGGACCAATTAGGGCCTGACCAAAGTAGACGGACTCCGGCACAGCGGCAGAATTCGTCCGCTGTTGCCGCGCCCTGATTGGTCAGCGTTTTTTGTTAATAAACTCACTTGTTATTAACTCCTTAACCCTTCCGTTATGGCACACAGTGGGCCAGATTGACGCGCTAACTGTTCATGGGCTTGAAAATCAAACTCCTCATTTCGATTTTTATCGAATGTATAATGTTTCTTAAATGTCCATTACATTCGAAAACGATAATATTAATAAGAGTTATTAAAAACTCTCGTTAAAATAAGCGTTTAAAGATTAAACTTTTTTAGATACCATCTTTCACTGAAAAAATAACTTTTTTGTAATGATGCCCTGGAAAACCGCGCGATGCGTTGATGATCACCCAATGAATCTTGAGATTGCAGAGGTTTATGTTACAAGTTGTTTAAAATATACGACATTGATAAGCATTTGAACTTTCTACTAGCTCTTACAAGGGGTGAAATTAACCCATCCAGGTGAAAACAGCCCTCAAAAGTGAGGGTAGAAAACAATTTCCACGAATATCTTGGAAACTTTTAAAGATAGATCAATGGTATACGTGGTAAGGTTGTATGTCTTTTTATGAGGAATACATTTGCAAAGACAAATGTAAAATGTCACCATTTGTTTAAATAGATATTGAAAAATATTATTTTTTATTCACTTTCCTACTTACAATATTAAAGTATTTTCTTGAACATTTGTATACGGGTAGTGTATACCCAAATATGAAATATGAACAAGTTGAAATTTAGTTTTTTACATTCTAAAATTATTATAATTTATATTTTTCGGCATTTTCTATTAATAAGAATTTTTGTATAGATTTTTGTTTAATAATATGTAGCTAGATTTTCGCCTCGCAAATTCTGCTACACGATGATATGAACGAATAAGTTTTGTATCTATCCTTCCATATCTGCCCTTGCGTACCTATGCTTCAATATCTATCCTTCTGTATTTACAGTACAACTGTCTTTAAGTCTTGAAATAATATTAAAATAGGCGTGGACAGCTAATTCAACGATTTGGCCCATTCTGCGGCAATCCGCTTCGCCGGAAAACCCCACTGAACGCAACATTGCGTCAAAAAGTGTGCAGTTAGTCGGCGCTCGTATACAAGTGTCGTCGCATGGATGATATAGTCAGCGCTCGTAACGAAAGGGTTAACAAATCCGCGGAGACCATTTTCTCAAAAGAAAAAGTTTTTTCAATTGACCTGAGAAATTGCCCCTTTCAAGGAAATACTGCATTTTTGGGACACCCTGTATATATTAGATGTGTGTTACATAGTTTCATGTATACACGCTGCGATTTGTAAAGAAAAATATCAAGTAGTGAGTGATGTAGATATGATACTGTGAAGGCTATTTATACAAAAAACAACTTCAGCGGTAACCATTATAGTTCCTGTATCTTTCATGTGAAAGAAATAAAAAATATTTTCTCTTATAGTATATATTAAACGTATGATTTTTCGTAGCCATATGTAAAAATATTGATTTTTCGGAAAATAGCAGCTATTTCAATTCCGAGATTTGATGTTTTTAGGAAAAAACCATCTGTTTTTATACGAAAAAAGAAAGGTAATTATATAGAAGTTGGTCCTCATCACCAAGTTTGATGACCTTCAAATATGCTGTCAAGGTCATCATTCTGACCATCTTTTTCACATATATGTTACCTCTGTACGGCCTTAGTTATTTTAGATATTCGCCAGAAACTGTTAGTGTGACTATAATAGACTTCGCCTTTCCCCATTGCTAAATTCGTTCTTTACGATGGTGGGGGGCTCCACTCCTCTCTCTGCACCGCCTCTCCTAGAAATATAACCCAAACCTAACCAAAATACATTTAACAGCTGTACACACCTAACCCTTCTTTTCCCGTGAGAGAATGCTTTTCGCATACTCCGGCTCCCTGGGGGAAGCCGGGGTTATGTGGGACTATCCCCGGGGGACTATCCGGAAGAATCCGCCCGGTGTCCTTATCCCTGGAGCCTTCGAATTGGTATTCCCGAGTCCCAGCTCGGTTCACCCACAGGTCCCGGTGTCCCGAAGGAACCAGCCCCGGTCGAGGCAAGAAGACGCCGACACCGGGGAGTCCCCCCGCGCCGGCCCCTCTCCCGGGGGCACCAATCGGCCCAGGGGTGTCCCCCCAACGCCCACAACCGAGTGGGGGACACACGCGGACTCAGGGGACGTACCCGCGCCCACAGCCTTCTGGCCGACCCGGGTCTCTTTCCCGGGCCCGCTCGGCGTCCTCCTTCTGCGTCATCACGACCTCGCAGAAGGAGGCCACTGCCATCCACGACCCCTCGCTGCTGTGAGGTAACAATCTACAAACTGGGTTCCATACCAATTTTGACGAGTTTGAAATACGTTATGTGGGGTGTAAATCTAAACAAGTTTTCCCTATACATGTTATTGACGCTCGATCTTAATTTCCGAGATATTTGTAAGACACTACTGTTAGGTCCACTACAGCGAACTCCGGCATTTTACACAAATTTTGGTTAAGTCTGGGTTAGATTTCTTGGGGTAGAGGTGCACGGACAGGGGTGGAACCCCTCCAACGCCGTAAAAAACGAATTCGGTCATTAGAAAATTACGAAGTTTACCATAGACCTAACAGATTTTTGCGAATATCTAAAAACTAAAGCCGAAAGCTTAGCAACATATGTATTGCAAGCTCTTCAAAATCGTCGATGAGGACCAACTTCTACAGGTATAATTAGTAAAAGGAACCTTAACACTTAAAAGAAAAATGCTACGACACTTACTAGATATCTATGTAATGAAGTTTTGTGTGAAAGTCCAATTCAATTGGTTTATTAGTTTTCTCGTCAAGATCTACACTACAGGATTATATTAAAAAAAAGTTAAACCTTTCTGAGTTGCCAAGGTGAAGTTTAAGCAAAGAACATAAAGCAGCGAGGTAAATAGTCTTCAATCTCTTTCTTCTTTCTGACATAATTTTTCACAGACAATGAGGAAAATACGTTGTGCTCCCAGAATAGAAAACCCTTATTGTCCATGCTCGCGTTGCATTACGTGGAATATCCATATAATATCCATTCAAATCTTGATTTATTTTTATGACATACTCGCCCCAACTCATTCGCCAATTCACCAAATGTATACAGTAAATAATACAGTGAATAATATCGAATAAAACAGCGACAGAATATTTCCATGGGAATAGCAGTACATATGTACACACACCTATAATACGTATATGTTTTGGGTCTGTGAAGTTTGTTAGACTTTATTGAAATATGTAGTAGAATTCTACGATATTGCGTTGAGTACGTACAACTGTATGACTAAAATACACTGAAATGGCTTTTTAGAAAAAATGTGACGACGCGCTAGCTTGACGGTTTCCTTGTGACTGACTTCAGTCCTCGCTTTTTCTTTACTGCAAGGGCCGCTTATACGTAAGGACTGTAAACCGCCCCTTAAACCTACGGTTATGGAAGTGGCAATCGTTGTACACCAACAAAGTTGAGTGGAAAGAACTTATTTTTACATGTATAGTTGTAGATTCGAGTACAATTATTACAAAATAGAGTAATTCGCCATTGCACAAGCTTCTTTAAATTCTTAGAAAAAGAAAACATTCACTGTTAAGAGCTCGAGCCAGAAATTAATAAAATGACTTACTTTTGATTTTTCATCTGTGGCAATTCGACGACCCCTTAAGGTCATCGGACAGAAACAGATGACGACGACTTTATCGAAAATCATCTAATACACGTACCTAGGGTAAGGGACTCAATTACTGTGGGGGTACCAGTTACTGTACCTACATTAATTATACTTATTTTTAAAGCATAATGAATATTAAAAAAGAGATATTAAATTGTTTTCATTAAAATCGGTTAACGTATATGTGATATATCTCTTTTTTAATATTCATTATGCTTTAAAAATAGGTATAATTAATATAGACGCAGTAATCGGTACCCCCATAGTAATTGGGTTCCTTACCCTATTAGATCCACAATACTATATAAAGTTTCTAGAGAAACTCTCGAGAAATTGTACTGATACAATAACAATGAAGCGCTAATTCAATCAAAAACTGGATCAAAATGCGGATAATAGGCAACACGTAGTACGTAAGTATACAATACATATGTAAACTGGATTAATAGCTTAGTTTACGCACATGTAGAAATCATCACATTATTTTTGCTGGATCGATTTTTCCGTTCTGTTTCAGAAACGACACAACTTGAAGATCCAAGACAAGAATGGCGTGCTATTCAAGAGGCTATGCTTCGCGAATATCTCCAGACCGCACAGGACGTTCTCGAGGTAAGTATTTTGGAAACTCTTTATTAATTGTCGTCTCCTTCGGTAGTACAGGAAGGCGTGATTCTGAGTAAGGAAATGCTAGTAGCAAATTGATAGGAAATACAGGGGAGAATCTATTATACATGTTTGTATTTTTCCGTCGCGTCGCGTCGTATAATTCGTCAGTAAGTGACGAATATCGATCTCTATTGGTTTCATTGTTGACAAGCCTTTTTAAGTCAATCAAAACAAGTATACAATTCATAGGTACTGTAGTAACAGAGTATTGGTTTATTATTTTTCCTTCGGGATTATAAGAGGTTTCGTTTCTACTTTTTGCCCTACTTACTAACTTACTTTCTAAAATATAATATAAAATAAAACAGCATAAAATAACATCTTATAAAAAAAATATGTACACTATATACAATACCCATCTAAATATAGCCTAAATATAGCAGCTTAAATAAATAAATATTCTTTCAATAATATATGTATATCTTTTATTGTATCTCTCGCTAGGCAATTAATAGGTAGCGTTGCGATCAATTTCTATTTTTCATTCTTTTCTAATATTGTTTTATATGATGTAAACTTTTGTTTAATACACAATTTATATAGAATATGGACGCATAATACAATATAATACAGTATAATGTAATACATATACTGTGGGATTTGAATCGTTCGCGTTGAGAAAAAGTAGTGACTCTCTTCTTCAATAAACGTAATATATATTTATTTTGAAATACAGTAAAGGTTCGATCTAAGCAGAACGTCTATACCCTTCACCGCGGGGCATACCCTGCAAGTAGTCAAGAAGCTTGAGCCGCCTCGGTCACCTAGCAGCGTAAAGTGTAAACATGTCGCGTAATTCAATACAGGGTCGGGTATATCGATGTGAACCATTACTAATCCAACTAAAAAACTTCTTTATTTTTCATTATTTTTTTATGGGACATTTACCAACTTATTTGTGGAATTTTTCTTATTAAAATGACACTAAACACGATATAATTTGAAGTGTATTTAGTGGTTTAATTGACGGTATGTAGCAAATTTTTGATATAGAAGGGTGAAAAAGAAATAGCAACAGCGATTGCGATGGTCGGCAAAAATTAAAAACTTATTGTATTGTTTAAAATACCAATGCAATGCTAACTTTTTTATTTTTAATGTTCTTCTTATAGAACCTTTATCAACATCGGCCGCTGCCTTGCTTTAAGGGATGCTTCTTGTCCGAAGAGCCCAAATTCATATAAAAATTTTCATTATGCAGGATGTCTGCAGGTTACGCCATGCTCCAACGGGCAGTAGCAAACAAAGAATATCTTTCACTTTTTAAACTTCTTACACGAGAAACCCCCTTTAAAATCAGGTTTAGTGTACGATCTGAGAAAATTGAGCGTGAGCGTTCGAGGCATGCTAGAACGATAAGGCCTGCCTAGAAACCTATTGATAGGACGATATTAATGCAAATATTGTTATTTTTAATTTTTTGCTATGAAATTATTTAGAACAGATTTTTGAAGTGATACATTTGTTACGAGCCGAGGGCTAGACAGGTTATGCGTGACAGATGTTGATACGTGTGCATGGGATTTGTCGTGAACTAAGCCGATGTCTCTTTTACCATCGGATGTCACAGGATGGGTGTCGTGGACTAGCCGGTGTCTTTTCACCACCGGGTCGTCACTAGGTAGGATAGTGTAGTCGTGGATTAGCTGATGTCTCTTTCACCACCGGGACGCCACTAGATAAGAAAGTCGTGGACTAGCCGATGTCTCTTTCACCATCCGGTGTCACAGGATTGTTAGGGGGAAGATATTCGGAAATCGACCCGTAACTTTAAGGGATCTCGATACACCTCGAATGGTAAATGTGTATCGTTGTGGGAAATACTAGTCACTGGAGCTCAAATCGATGTGGATGTGAGGTTAAAAACTCTCGTGTATTTAATTCAAAATACAATATAATCTTTATGAGTAGTAAAGGAATGTACATTTGTTACTATTTATCGTGTAGTCGCGGGTTCTAAGCTCTCGAGCTCTCGGTTTTGACGCACCGAGAAATGTGGGGGTGATCCACGAAAATGCCTAACAGTATACGTACTGTATGGTAAAACCTACTCGACGCGGGATTATATTGCCCGGTTTTGCTTGAACTAACTCGCGCCGTGGTACGATTTGAAATGAGTTCCGTTGACTCGAATCACCCGATTTCTAAGAGCTGGGCTGACGATCTGGCGGCTCGCGAGCCACTTGTGGCTCCCATCCCGACTCTTCTTTCCATCTAAGGCAAAGGAGAGTTGTTCCCTCTACTTGGCTACTGAACGGAGGTGGAAGAGTATGGTATCATGCCTATCACTCTAGCACACGGGTTAGGACGGAAGTGAGAGAACTGCTCTCTTCCATAGTGTGAGGACCGTCGCAGGGGTAGTGGAGGTTATCTGACTCCCGGCGGAGAAGAAGTTCGTCACCCCTGATTAAGAGGTTCCATGCCCCTTATATATGCCAAAAATCGGTCCAAAGGATTGTAGGAGTCGCTTGCGTCTCTATTTAGAGTTCAATTCTCGGAAATTGTGCAACTCGCTGCATCGCCGTAAGAGCCCTTGTTCTCTTCGATTTTCAATGAGCCTTTTGTTTTTAAATAGTTCCCTCAAAAAGTCGCTTGGAATGACCCGTACTTGTTTTTATTTGATACACTCTTGCAATCATTGACAGAAGAACATGTCATGTACAGTGGACACACACACACACACATACATCATTCCACCAGTAACACCATCACTATCAATTTCACGCTCATGTATAGTAGTATGCATACATACATTAATATCAAAAACTAAACCTAAATTAAATTGAAAAACTTATTGAAGTTTCAATTAATTGTTCAACCCTATTGAGTTATAATGATGAAATAGGATTGAACAATTGTAGCTAACTAATTTTAGAATAATACTCTAAATTTTGTCACTATTCTTTTTGTGGTTTTATAATCCAGTGTCCTAAAACCAAACAAAGATTAATAATGTTTCGCGAAGGTGGACCTACTTATTTTCGATATTTTTGAACTGTATTTTTGATGCATTTTTATAATATATGAATATGTATGTATTTATGTATATTGTACAAGAGTATGTTGTAGGTATGTATTTACATGCTTTGCATACGAATGTAAAAATGAATTTCTGTTTATAAAATATAATCTGACTAATTTAATTATTCGTTTCATATGTTACGGCTTTCGTTATTTTCATAAAAAGAAGAAAGTAAACAAACAAATTAATAAACACGAAGTGATCTTCGAAAAAGTACAACAACGTCTCTCATGGTTTTCACAATCAGTCCTCTATGTTTGTTTTCTTGAATCTTCGACAATCTGAGCGATGGGCATGGACGACGAAACTCTGACGTAACATTGAGGAATTTCGAAAGTCTAGAAAGGAATTCGCAAAGACGAAAATTAACCTTCAAACATAAAGTTTGTTTAACGTTGAATGGTTATTATATAATATAATGGATTTCTTAATTCGTTCGATTTTATGAAAATCTTGACATTATACTGCTGTTTCTGTTACAGAATGTGTTTTTTCCTTTCTGCCTTTCTCGTTTGCTCTTACTTTCTATCGCTTCCTATCGCTTCCTTTCTTTTCCTCTCGGACCTCCATGCTTTCTCTCGCTTCCTACCGCTTCGTTCTGTTCCGCTCCTTTTCTTTCGTCTCTACGACGCTTCGCGTCTCTCTACGGGGCACTGAGACGCGAGTGGAATTTTAATTGCCATTTATTTTTGCTCACTCAGCTCTCGTACCGCTTGTCGACTCAGGCGGACAGATATAAAACCGATTATGACACCGTCGTTGGAAGTCGCAGATCCTGATATTTTAAATCATAGGTTACGTTCATATATTCTAGCCTTTTGTGGCAATCCAATTGAAAGTTTTCCACATTCTTATAATGCTCGTTTTTATCCTCGGTGAACTTCTCCCTTGCTTATGCTTCCTTTTTATATAATACATACAAGCAACCGTATATTTCATACAACAAATTATTACTTCGCTCCTATAAACGTAAAAAGCAAGTTTGCGAATACACATACATACATACATACAGTCGGGAACAAAATTGGACACATACATTGAACACTCTTTAACCAGTCAACTGTGTTTGACGACTATATCTGTCAGGGAGAAATGGCAGTATTTTGTGTCATAATGACTATATCCGTCATCGCTTGATTCTCACGACACACATAGGTGCGCGCTCTGAAAAGAGGTGGCCACAGCTGACTGGTTAAAAACGAATAACTGTTCCAAAATTGGACCAAACAACTTGAGTTTTTTTTTTTGAGATGTTACATAGAAGGATTAATTTACTAGGTGATGTGTGAACATTCTTTTTTAAATTACTATTACTCGGAATGTGAAAGATAAAAGTGTGGGTCACAATTTTTAAGTTTTTTTATCCATGGCTATGGTGAAAATTTAAAATATGCTTTTTGTAGATCAATGTAAGATGCATGTATACATTAAATTCGCTCTTATTTTCGACATTTGAATTTTTTTACGGTACCCTCTAGAATTGTTCGATTTAATAAAAAGAAATCTGTGCGAAGTTTGAGCTTGATCGAATAACGGAAAAACGTGGCCACCGGACACTTAAATATTACAATAATTCATTACATGTTCGTAAAATCGTTTTCTCGAATATCTTCTAAATTATTGATTGTACCGAAAAATGTGTTGGACAAAATCTGTAGTATTGGACAAGATGCGTCTTGTATGTAGTATTATTTTTTTCATAAAACAAACGGTTTTTCGTAAAACAAAATGTCAGAACAAAATCAACAAATTTTTTCTGAAATTGTATAAATGTGTATTTTTATTTTGAACTTGTCAAACTCACTTTTTGGGATAAATTTTCAAGAGTAAATGAGAGCCACCCTAGTATATGCGTAAATAGTTTCGTCGAAATCGGTTGACGCATAAAAAAACTATTGGCATTGAAAGATCTAAGAATTTTTGAATTTTGGACTTACGATTGATCTAAATCGCAGTTTCTCACAAATATTGCCATTTTTAATCATTCACGACTCATAGCAACCTTAATCGATTTTCATGAAACTTTATGCATGTAGGTATATGCATTACTTAGATCTAGAAAAGGTACACTTTAAATTTTGCATTACAAGCACAGATAAAGCAGTTGAAACAATGACCTTTACTTTTTCTTCGCAATTTCGACCAATGGTAACTTTTTGACACATTACCTTGTAAACTAATCCTTCTAACATTTCAAAAACAACTCAAGTCGTTTTGTCCAAATAAAGTGTATCCACTTAATTTTGCCCCCGACTATATGTACATAAGGATGTAAATATTCTTCTTTCGACAGTATAACAGATTTTATGGTTTACCTACTTAAGTTGAAAATATGTTCATGGTTAAAATGCTATATGCATCGTGGTTGAAACTCTAATCTCTAAGTGTCTTTAATTTTGGTTATTTTTGGTAAATTTATATGTATATAATGTACACAATAGAGTGGGAGTGGGGGCGATAACTTGTGTGACTAATGGGGCTAGAAAGGTTCACAGTTCGTCACGTAGTTAATAAGTCAACGTGGTCAAAAATATACATATGTATGTACTACGAATAGGAAGACTAGTTATCCAACACTTTGTTGACTGACTGTAGATGTATAAGTTCCGCTGTTTAAAGATCGTTTGCAAAGCTTGACGAATTTTTTTGCAAATTTCGAATCTATTTAGAAACGTTCCCAAGGTACTTCGTAATATTGTCAGGACAAACTCGCAAAATATCTTCTTCTTAGGGAAAAGTGGCATCGCTGCAAAAATGAGTTGGCTATCAATTCTATCTTTTGTGTACGTCTCCTCACTGACCAGTCCTAATCATACTCGACTACGATACCCCATGAAATGAAATGAGAAAAATAGAAATATCATGATAGTCTGCAAATAGAAACCGGCACGTTGTTAATTTAAATCGTACCGATGCGTGACGGGTGACGACTGTATCTTGTATCCGCATGTTGATATTGTCTTGTCCAAAACGACTATCTAATCTACACAATACAAACGCAAGCCCCAAACCAGGCTGGTCTCGTAAGATACGATAGAAATGTGCAAAATAAAAATGTCTAAGCATTTACATTTTTAAGTCGTAGGTAATTATATTTCGGTTATTTTATTCGTAGAACTATGTTTAACTTCATCTTTGATTGATAATCGTAAGCGTAAAGATAACGTCTTTGCCAACGGTTTCTCCTCGAACAAAATGAGAAATAGTTTTGAAAATCAAGGAGCTTTAACTGTCAACGAGTATCACCGAACCCTTAACGAAGTTAGTTTTTGAAAAAGCTGCTCGATTATTTAGCTTGTTGAAATCTTTTGGTAAACACGATTTGATTTGAGCCGGAGATCGAATGTCCGCGTCCGCTTTTGTCCAAATCTTCTTCCCCTCCGACTGGATCCCCAGGACCCATGGACTCTTTAGATTCTTTTGACTTGTTCTACTCTTTGGTCCCTCTGAAAGACCCGTTGGATCCTTTGGAGGATCCAGTGAAACCTTCTCCTTTATTCATAGTGCACTGGCTGTTGCCTATATCTTCCTATTTTCTCGTCCCTCTCCGTTCAACCAGCGCACAACGCGCAACCTTCTCATTCTACCTTCACATCTCTTCTGGGTCCGTGATAGCGGCAGTCTTGAAAAAAAGAGCAAGTCGGTGCGTGACGCTATATCAACCACGATTCAGCTATCTAGTTAGAGAGAGAGAGAGAGAGAGAGAGAGAGAGAGAGAGAGAGAGAGAGAATTCTCTTCATCGAGAACATAATAGTGAGTAATTTATATTTTCTGCTTCGTTTAAGCAATTCAAAACACGGTGAACTTGTCGAGTAGGGTCCTCTTGTCAGGTTTCAATGAGCTTTAGATATGTTGTCAAGGTCATCATTCTGAACAATCTAAAGTTTTTGTCGGTCGGCTTTAGTTTACGACATAGTCGGAAAAAACTTGAATTGTAAATCCACGGGTGTTCTTGATAGCGGACACCGTTTCGTGTGGCAGAAACATTGTATGCTGACTATAATACAAACTGTTGTAAGTTAGGTTTAGGTTAGGTTTCGGTTAGATTTGGGGACCTACCTAAAGTAAAGTCACTGGCATGACAGGCAGTCTTAACCCGTTACTGGAGGCGCTAATGGAGGAGGAGTGTTTAGAGGGTAGATTTAATCTTGAAAAGATTTGGGGATTTAGACCAGACCTAACCTAGTCCTACTCAGACCTAATCCAAACCTACTCCATGTATTTACAAACAAAGTTTTTTTGCAATTAATTCGTAAACTAAAGCCGACCGACAAAACCTTTATAGGGAAATGTTGTTCAGAATGATGACATTAACAACGTATTTCAAGCTCATTGAAGTAGGAGGGAAGGACCCTAATCGATCGAAGGTATGAAATTGTTTCAATAATCTTTAAGCTTCTTATTTCTATCGTATTGACGAAGCAGTTATTCAAAGAATTTTTCAATTTCGATTGACATACTTTCATATGTGTATTATTCGCGATTTTTTTTTAAAGACGAAAATGAAAGGCAGACAATATGTAATTATAATACAAATCAAGTGCAATTCGTCTAAAATCAACCTAACGAATGATTATTTTAAATGGTTCAAATGAATGATTCAATTCATTTACTCATCTTTTTGTTTAAACCAATGAAATACCATAAAGCTTGGTTTATGTTAACCCTTTGGACTCGACTGTTCCCACTGAGACATCACCACAAATTCTTACACTACAATTTAAAACTATGCTTATATTACTAAAAGTCCTTATGTTTAATAAATCGCTAAGAGTTTTAATGCAGGACGAGAAAATCCACTCTATTTCGTATGGATGAATTGAACAATGTTATTATAGGCAATTAAAATATTCTATTCTAGATCTGATGAAATGTTCGAATTCTGAAGTCAAAATAGCTTCGAGTGCAAACGGTTAATAAAATATTGTGAAATATTATTATAGGAATTGAGGGTGTGCGATTAGGGTTCATTACTAGATGAGTAGAATGGGGATATTTATGCTTACAACGCGACGCGACGTTTGGAAATTCGTAAAATACAAGAAAACGTAAATGTAAATAGGAAAACTAATAAACAAAATCATAAGGACTAGCACACTGAAAATTAACGAAACAAGGGCATAAAATTGCTTCTACTATTTAATTGTACGGTATCCAATATATGCAGAAGTTAAACAATCAATACGAACATTTGCAATAACAAGATTCCTGTTATATCGAAATAATAAAATTTCACATGGACAAAAATCTAAGACACTATCTTTAAAATTAGTGTCCCAGACGATATAATTAAATGGAACTGTTAAAAATATTAAATTCAAGTTTTATGTAATTTCTTTCATACATTTCTAATTAGTTTTAGAAATAGTCTATGCAAATTGATGGATATTACCATTGTTGATATGAATGTGTCTTTTTTGGGAGGTGGGGGGGGGGGGGGGTGGGGAGGTGATTAATTAATTGATGTATTGCCCGTTTGACAACACTTTTTAAAAGTCTTACTGTATGAACATTTATTTTTGCACGTTGTAATATGAATTTTGTAATAATTTCAAGGAATCACCACTTTTCATAGAATCGTCGGTGAACCTGATCACATATCGTTACGGAACGTTCGCTATAGTGCTATAACGACTTCAAATTCTTTCTACGTACTTTTCAGGGATTGGGAAAATAGTACTTTCGATTATTAGACAATGCAAATTCGTTCTTTTCTCGTCAATAAAGAGTACTTACTTTCATTTTTTCATTTGCAATATGGTCAGTTAGAACAACGCCTAGTAACGATTCCTTACAACGTAAACTGAAATCATATTGATTGGCGGTCGCAAGGGAAGTAAGCACCAGTTGCTAGCTACTAACTAGGAAACCAATTCAAAATTGAGTCTGCGGAATAATCGAAGAAAACTTAATGTACATCGGTTCGCACAGCAAACAAATTCACAAATATTTTGAAGCTAAAAACAAATCGATTTTATGACAGTATACTTGCCCAGTATATTTTAAACACATTAATACTGTAGATTATAAATAATGTATAGGCTAACGTTGGTTCAGTCGTACCCAATAAGGCAAAATGAACATAAATTGAAAAAGAAATACAACTTATGTAAAAAATTTTTGTATCAATTGAAGCTTTATTGAATATACTGTACATCTCTAACGTCAAAAACAAAAAATATTAATGGAAATAGTAATTATTAACATATATACAAAAAGTTAATATTTGTACGATTAAGGATACCGATCTCTAAGTCGTACCAGATAGACCTTTTTTTTTTGTACACTTGTAACCTCCGATAAGAGGTTATTCTGCAGTCTGTATTACATACATAATATTACAATAATAACCTTATACTAATGTGAAGGTAACGTAATAGATACGTATCAGTTGGAGTCGCTTAATTGGTAATGGACGTGATGGTGACGTTATACATATACACAATCCACAATCTTTCAAGAAGGAACATAAGATCTTGCATAGAGTGTTTGTAGGTCTGTGGAGTAGTACATTACACGACATGGGAAGAAAACAACCCCGTAATCTCAGGTTATATATAAATTTCAATCTGTGCGTGTCATATAGAGAACATTGCCATAAGACGTGATCAATATCCTGTGTCTCATGACCACATGAACAGCCAGGGTTATTTACCACATTGATTTTAGCTAGAAAGAAGTTAAGACTATAATGACCAGATCTAATTCTGTTAATGGTCACAATGATTTCTTAACATAAATTTTTCCTCATGTACCAGGGTTTCCTTCTTTCGTCGTGTAATTGTTCAAAATAATTTTTGCCTTTGAATCGTCCTTCGGTGACTATATATTAATTGATGTTATTGAAAGCACGAAATTTGGAGATCTCCCTTAAATCAGTATATGGTATTTTGAGAGAACTATCTGGATCAACATTGTTCCTGGCAATATTGGTTAATTCATCAGCATTTTCATTACCATAAATACCCAGATGGTATCCAGTAAAATTGAATTTCATTGGAATCGGGATATTTTGTGCGGTGTTCATAAATTTTATTCTTGATAGAGAGTATGTAAAGGTTAAGACTAATATTAGTGGAGGGATATCTAAGGGATGTCAGACAGCTTAAGGAATCAGAAAATATAATAAAACGTTGGTCATTGTTATTGAGGGCAACGTCCACAGCATCCATAAGTGCGATACATTCAGCTGTAAATATGGATGCATTTCTATTTATGCTTCTCACTACTGATCAATTCAGATTGTGACATACGCAGACTGTTCCAACCACTGTGGCGTCCTTACTTTTACTACCATCTGTGAATATGGAGAGTGCACCCTTTTCAAGTAAGAGCTGATCAATTAAGAGGTTGGGATTCCTCGATTCAACCACGGTTCGACCAAAATCAATATCAATGTGGATTTCATTAAGTAGGGCGGAATAATTATAATTATATACATTGTAACATTTAGAAGAATGTACACAATAGACTAAGTTGTCTTGATCTTTTAGACATCGAGGCAACAATAGATTACTAACAAGGAGAGGCCACAACCTTCGGGTCAGGGATTCTGTTGAAACTTTGCACACTTATAGATCTCGTTCTTCTGTACACGAATATATACCAATATAGGGGCAGATACTCAATAGTTTTCGAGATATTGACGATTAAAGTTTCATTATTTCGTATGTAATGCCGTATTTCTTCTAGGCTACAAGAGCCGGTGTGGCGCGACGTTAGCGTTCCAAGTTTTCAGCCGGGCGATCAGGGTTTCAAATCCTCCCTACTAAACGTGTTTTTTTTTTAATTTGATTATGTTTTATCATTGTATATTTATATTATTAATTTCAATCGATTAAATTTCACGCATAAAATTGCATTTTGAATTATAAATAACATGTATTT
>CM052115.1:549506-562597 GCA_028454245.1 Halictus quadricinctus | reverse complement strand
GGATTTCGAACAAGTTACTATTACGTTTGCGTGATGTGACATAAGTTCATCTACCTTTTCTTGAAGAAGTGCGGTCTTTTCTCCCTTATACGATATTGTCATATCTTATGGCATGGTATTGAATTTTTTCAAGTACTTCAATCTGTTTCTTCTGTGTTGGAAAATAAATTAAACTACCATAGTCTGCTATAGACAGAATAAAACTCTTATATAGTATTATTAACGTTTCAGGGTGTACTCCCCACCAAGTGCCTCTGAGAAATTTTATTATATTAAATGCTCTATCGCATTTTTTGAACATGCTCTATCTGATGTTTAAACGACATTTTATAATAAAAAATGATGCCCAAAAATCACAGTCTCCCTGGATGTAATTGATACATTATTTATCATAATTTTGGTCTCTCCAGGTAGAACATTACGTTTATTGAAGTGTACAAGGACACTTTTCTGCGGAGATAAATCTAGTCCTAGATCCCTTAGGTTCTTATTGATTATGGCGATCGATTTTCTCCAAAAGGTTTATGTTCGAATCTAATGAGGACCGTTTACAGTATAGAGCAAGATCATCAGCAAATTGTGAGACAGTAACGCTCTTAGGTATATTTAGAGCAATTCTAGAAATATAAATATTAAACAGTAGAGGGCTTAGTACGCCATCTTGAGGAATACCTTTATAAACCTTCCTGACATTGTTTTCTGGGATGCCTGCATAGATTGTTCTTTCATGAGTTAGAAACTTTGTGCATTTAGTTACCTTATGAGGACATCCAATGTCTGCTAGTTTACTTAGGAGAATATCCACATTAACGCTGTCGAAGAATTGTCCAGAAATACCGCCAATAGATCTTTTTTATTACTGAAAGCTCCTTCCGCATTAAGGAGCAAATTAGTTAAATTATCAGCTGTTGATTGACCCTTACGAAAACCAGATTGGGTTTTGGGGACAATGCCATTGCTTTCAATCCACCAATCTAATTTAAATTTTAACATAGTTTCAAACAGTTTGCACAAACAAGATGTTAGAGAAATTGGCCTGACACTTTTTCCATCTGTTTTACTAATGAAATGAATGTATGATTCTTTCCATTCTTCTGGGTACATACTAGCGTTAAACATCTCGTTAAAAATGTCCATGTTTTATCCAGGGCATCATTGATTATGCTAGCCGTTTGGTGGTTTTCCGTAGTGTGAAAAAGTATTATTTTGGTCCATTTATTTTTAAGTATTTTGGCAGTATTCCAAACGTGCTTTCCTTTAGTATTAAAATAATCTTTTTTGCGAATTCTTTAAAATTATCACTTTTCTTTTGTTTGAAAGTGCGTTTGGTTAGGGCTACCGATCTTTTGTATGTGTAATAGTCAACAGCCTTGTCACACTCGGACTCCCACCATGGTACCGGGTTTCTGTGTATGCTATTGTGAACAGTTTTCTTTATTGGTGTATTGAGAGTGATTGCATTCGTTAGTATCTGTGTAAGAAAGGAATATTTCTTATTCACGTTCATTAAATCATATTCTGGAGAGAAGAAATGAAAGAAATTATTATTAAGATTTGTATCTACTCCTTCCCAATCTGTACGTATTGATTTTAGTTTAAAAGTTTTTTTGCGATATACATATTTGCTTAAATAAACATTAATGGATATCGGGAAATGATCAGAACCCAAGGTCTCTTCATCGACTGTGACATTGATTTTTTCAATTAGGTTTATAGACGAGAATATTAAATCCAGATTCGAAGCTGTTGAAACGTTATTACGTGTTTGAAAATGTGTAATAGAATTATGATTGTGAAGAAACAAATTAGCGTTGTTGTAGCTGCTAAATAACCTTTCACCATTGATATCACTATTCTTACAATTCCAGTTTATATGGTGAGAATTGAAATCACCCATAAAAATAGTATGGTTTTGATTATCAATGTTTTCAAAGATTAGATCCCAATGTGCTTGGGATAGTGTAAGACCTGGGGCTTTGTAGCATACTAAAAGATCGAGAGAGGGCTGGATGTTGTTGATTTTGATACCTGCCAGTTCCACCGTTTCGTCTGGACTAACGAGGTTGTTGATTTCTATAAAAGCTAGATTACTACGTATAAGGATAAGACCACATAGACCTTAAATTGTACCTAAAAATAAAATTACAACAAATATTTCGTAAGTAGTTTATTCAAATGCAAATATTTTTATCATATCATCGTCACATATTTGATTACTACAAACATCACAAATATATTTCTTTGTTTTTGTTTTCTTTTTGGTAATTCCAGCCCAAAGATTATGCACCCATGTTTTACATTTTATTTGAATCATATTTTCTTCGTCGTCTTCTGCCAGTACAATTTGAGAATCTCATGTGGGTACGACTGAAGATGCAGCAACAGTTATATTTTAAATGGACATAAGAAAACATTGAATGAAGCTAATACGGTTTTCTTTGTACTAAACAACTTTTTAAATACTACAGAATCACTTCGCAATAAAGAGTGTGACTTTATCAATAATTTGCTTAGTGTATAAACTATCGCACATATACAGAAAATTATAAGAAAACAGCAATAACCTCACTTTTTGAGAGAATTTGTTACTGCGCCTTCGGCGACAGATATACACCATATGAACCAATATGGTTGATTAAAGTGTACATATTATTACCGCTAGAAGCGCTGTTGCTGAGGTATTGCGTCAAAAATTCGAAAGGTATGATTTAGGCTTAGGCAATGGTACGCCTTGAACAACCGTCCCCTACGATAAACTCATTGTCAGTGAAATGGTATGCAGTGATGACAAATAGAATAATATGTCGTATTAATGACTAGAATAACGCAATTTGGCATTCCTAAATTTTGCTTTAGGATTATATAGTACAAGATGTCTATAGAAAAATCTAGGTTATTAATATATTTGTAGATAATCTAGATTAAAATAATCTAAATTATCGAATAATTGAGGTAGTAGTATAAACTAAACGAATGTTCACCCATTGCTAATATTAAACATGTTTACGGTTGTCACTATCGATGAAGTGGCAATAGTTTTGTCCAAGTGAAACTCTATGATTTGTAACTCATTGTTTCGATCGAATATTTCTTGTATTGTCTGTATAATTTGTTTAACATAAATATTATATAATTATATAAGAAATAGATTATATAAGAAACTCTTGTGTCGATAATTTTCGGAGTAACTTATAATCTTGTCTACCAGTGCAGTGTGTCGATACAAAAAGACAATAATGGCAAATATTGTGTTTAATGGCAAGATTTACATTATTTTTACTTAAAAAATCGGAAGAAATTATTTAAAATAAAATAAGGTTACTTTATGACGATACAATTCATTTTACGAAAGCTCGTATATAAGCTTTATTAAACCTGTGCACATCTGAAACATACTTGCAAAATTGCGCTTTTCATATACAGGATCCAACTGAATAACCTAATACCGGGTGTGAGGTGATTCCTTATGGCAAAATAAGAAAGAAATATAGAATAAGATTTTTTCATTCAAGGCTTAGTTTCCGAAAAAATCAAGTTTATATAATAGGAATAGAGTGGTAGTTGTATTTATTTATACGCACAACGTATAATATGAGTGTGGAATATTGTACGTGTTAACGTTGTGTCAATGTTATCGCGTGGGTTGTTTGAATATCACGGATGTCTACCGTAGAAATTGCACAGTAAAGAGCTATGGAAACTTTATCATCAAGGATAGAATGTTAGAAGTACGTGCGAGGATATTGATCTGACCTCCGTCTCCATCTTGAAGAAAAGATGCCAGTTCCAGCAAGCCTCTGCCCTGTCCTCCTCGGACCTCGGCTCTGGATCTTTCGTCTTCGCCTGATTCTTTCATTGCGTTTTTCTCTCCTTCTGTCCTTTTATCTTTCTTTTTTCTCTTCTCGCGCCATGCGACCCTTTTGGCTTAGTGGCTACCGGTGTTACGCTCGTGGGACCCCCACGCCCCAGGCGATCCACGACGGATCCCCGAAGAGCTACGAGGCCTTCCGAAGCTGCACAATCACGTGCACGGCTGGATGTGCTACTGTCCTTCGATACTCGTTGGCTCGTCGGCACGCTGGCTCGTCTGTCGTCGGTCGCCGGTCGCCGGTCGCCGGATGATGCCCTGCGGTGCGCGGTGCGCGGTACGCAGTGCTCCAGTGAATTGACCACGAACCGTTCTGATCGCGAAGCGAACCGATCAAGAAATACCATTTCACCAACTATTCGAACACCTATACAAACTAAAGATTGCACGAAACTCAATACCTAATCGAATCGAATAGAGTAAATGGAATAGATCAGATGGGCATACTATACATACGCACGTATGTACATGTATGTATAATACTTACATACGCATAGTATGACACTTGAATTGGTGGAGGAATAAGAATAAATAAAGATTGTTGTTAAGCTTTCTGGTATCTCGTACAAAATTCAACTTTACCATCATTCAGTATTCCGTTTATTTTTCATTATTAATCACAATTCCTTGGTGCGTTTGTTTTTCAAATCCGAACATTCGTTGATTTTCAATCAACTATACTATACTATAGGTACATGTAGATTAGTTTGTACAATTTATTTCTAAATAGAAATATTTCGGACGCAAAAATTCGAACCGATTTGCTTCGGATATACTATGGAGGAAAATAGAGAGTGCGGTAAGGAGCACGACCGACTTTACAGCGTTGTTGTTCACCATTTATCAGCATCGTAGCTTTTCACATTCCTGCGGCTCTTTTCCAGGGGCAAACAATGTTAACGACCACGCGAAGGGATCGGGATTCCATCTCTACCGGACGATACATAAATAGGCCGACGCTTTTACCCAGCGACCAGATGTATACATACCCGAGTTATTATTCTCTTTTGTAACAGTCTATTTTTAGACAACCGGTGGAATTTCATCCTTCGCTTTTCTTTTTCTTCTTCCTTGGACCCATCCTTTTCATTCCTGCTTTGTTTCTATTTCTACTCTGTTCACTTCGCTCATATCTTCTTTGCCTTATCTCATCATCATCATCATGAATTTTGTCTACTATTCACTTGTCACTCGCCGATGATACCATAGAGTTTCAGAAAAACAATTTCTACTTTTCGTTTATATATTCGCTCGCCATGTCGTCTAATTGTAGTCTTGTTATGAGCCAGCGCTGCGAGTAGAGCGAAAGGCTGGCGAAAGGTTATTACCCCAGGAATATGGTTTTAATTTGTTAATTAGATACGCGGATGAACCCAATGCGAAATTGGGGAGCCGCTAGGACGATAGACGTCGAGGAAGGACCTGACGCGAAATCAGGGAGCCGCTAGGATAGTTAGGTCTCGTAACTAATATAATTTAATTGATACAATCCGAGCGGTAAGATTAGGGGTTTATAGATTGCACGATTTACTAAACAACACGAATATATTCTGATTTGAATGCGTGTTACAAATGTTGGTGTCGCGATTGAATTGAATATAAGTGTACGATAAAAGTATTGTTACCTAAGGTGTACGGTGTTGACGCACTGGTAACGCGGGGTCCAAGAGCAATTGTTGAATGCCAAATAGAAGTATTACCGAAATAACGGAATCTATAAGGTTAACTTGATTCGAAGGGGACTTTAACCCGATCTGACTGGAACTGACTCTTACGAACACGACTCGAGGTGACTGTGCACGTGACTGCACAGTTACTGACCGAAAAACATGAAAATGAACGGGTTTATATACCTTAAATATGAGAGGGGATGTTTGTTTTAAACTATTCGTATTTGTCGTTTCCAGTGAGTTGAAGTCGTGGGTTCGAATCCCGTTGAAGAAAGTTTTTTTGTGGCCATTTTATTATGTTAAAATTGTGCACGATGCAGTGTAATGGTTATCGTACATGCATAAAAAACACAAAACAGTCCGACACTATGAAGACATAATAAAACCTTCTTCATCAGACGAACATTTTTTCGTTTTCACCTAACCCGGTAAAGGGACTTGGCTTACGTTGAGATATACTTCTCTCAATATAGTTAATAGATAGATTATCCTACATTGTGCACAATGTTAACATGATAAAGTGGCAAAAAAAAACTTTCAACGGGATTCAAGCACTCACGCCACCAACCTCGCTGTATCATCCATTATTGTGTAATAGGAGCTTATATTCAAAATAGATTAGAGGGTGTACGTAACTTTAATTATTTGTATCTTTAAAACCACCATGTAACAATACGTCATATAAAGTATTAGGGACTTCTTTACTAGCACCGTAAAAAGCTCTTTAAAATCCGGAATTCGGACAGTTCCGATCCTTTCCTTGTAAGTTACTTGTGATTTAACCATTTTTTAAATAGTTCTAAGAGTAATAAGAGAGAAAAAATTGTTAATGCTCTATTAATGATAACATTATTCTGAATGTATAATTTGCAATCGTATAACCCACAAACACATAAAATCCTTGATTTAACCGTAACATAATAAACGTTGTTGGTATTATTATATCGTCATTAAATACTCATACCAAGTTAATAATAATCAGTACAATCGCATTAAGATAACAGCATCAAGATTGATGTAAATGTTTTTCAAATTCCTATGTTATGACTCATTTATGCTATACACAGAATGTTCGGTAACGGACGGGAAAAAATTGAAAGGATGAGTTAAATTGATAGGAGAACGGACAGTAACGGAAAGACAGAGACAAAGAACTGACTTGCGCACTGCTATTGGCGGACTTCAATTGTTTCAATTGTGTGAAAACAAAGCAAAAATCGCAATATTTTACTCTTATATTTCATCTTACACTATCATGAGAAACCATCCTCTGAATTTTCTCTCATTTGTTGCTGAATATCCAACATACACACTACACTTCGCGACATAATAATAGGAACCGCTAGATTTTTTGCGTTTCTCAAATCCTTGATGTTCACAAGTACTATATACATATACATATTACATATATATACCGTGTATACAGGGTGTCTCACCTAACTCGACCATCTAAAATATCTCGCTTGTTTTTTATGATAGAAGAAAATTTCAGAGGAAAACATTAGTTGGTTCAGAGGAGCAAATATTATGATAGACAAAAAATTTGTTCAAGGTTATATTTTTTGAGATTTCAAGATCATCGAAGTTTTTTTTAAATGGAATGATATAGTTTCATTATTACTATATGATAGCCGAGGTCAAGACGAATCTAACGACGTGTAATGCAAACCAATTAGTGTAGTAAATTAATCAATGATAATACCTGTAATGCTTTTTGGATTTTTCATACCTAAGGTCACGCGAAGGTCATTGTATGATATGTCATGGAAGAGGTCTTCACTTCTATTACATTGCGATAAAAAAATTGCCTCTTCGGTTAGGGTAATATTGTCCTATAACGTTTTTTTCTATTACTAACACTAAGCGAGATATTCAAGGTGGTCAAGTTAGCTGGGACACCCTGTATATACACATACAGAGTCTACCCGTTAAGTTTTGTCACCATTTTTACGCATTTCCGGTAGTGCAATTAAAAAATGTTTTAGACCAAAGTTTATCAGTACTTGGTGAGCTACATGTTCGCATATTCTTAAATCTCAAAAAATGCTTTTTACGTAAAAAATTAACAGTCACCTTGACTTTTTTAAATGGCACCATATGTTTTGGATATCATAGGATTGTTGCTGCCGTCGAGACGAATTCAATAGCGTATTATACTATGACTTTGAAATGACCTCAAACTTAAAAATTTTGTGCAAACATAATTTTAATGAAAAATTATGTTTTACAAAATAAATCAGGTTACATCAAATGTTCGAACTGCGATCCATATTCTATGATAAAGGACTCCGCTCTTTGTATTATATTTTTCGTTGTCGCCATAATTAGGGCGTCTCGGTTTATGTTTACTTTCGTCGCTTCCCATATTATATTTGTATTTATCACGTACGCTCCAGAATCATCAGTTTGTCATCGTGTCATCGATCTAATCAGCTTATTAGCAGTATTGTTTTTTGAGTCGTAGTTTAGTGTATCACGATTTGGTCTTTCAGTTTTCAAATACAGAAAGATGTTATATGTTATCTATTTTCAATGAATGTGGAAAAAGTGCACGCACGGCGGAAAGAGTGTATGTACAAAGAACGATTTTCAAATAGGATTTGTCCTTCTAGAGAAACGTTCCGTTATCTTCAAAAATCTTCCTGATGGGAACCATCCTAGTCTCAGTAGACGCGTCACAAATGAAAACAATGCAATGTTAGTGCTAAGATATTTTGAAGCCAATCTGCACGTATCTCTTCAACAGGTTGCAAAAGAATTAAATATGTCAGTCACAAGTATTAATAGAATTACGAAAAGATACAAATATCATCCATTTAAAATGACATTAGTTCAAGAACTGCGTGTTACTGATGGACAGCTACGATTAGAAGTTCTGGCGTGGCTAGCTGCTGCTAATGATGGGGATCTTGAAAATGAAAATTATGTGGACAGACGAAACTAAATTTACAAATAATGGTGTTTTCAATCGCCGAAATCAACGTTATTGGTCAAGAGAGTCCTCACTGGATGCGAGATCGCGGCTAAAATTAGAGTCAATGTTTGGTGTAGTATTTTAAATGGTCATTAATGAATGAAAAAATGAACATTAGGAACGATATGTACCTTCAACTAGACGGATGTCCTGCCCACAATACTTTTATAATTACGGGATATCTTAATAACACGTTTAGAAATCGTTGGCCACCACGTTCTCCGGATCTGTCTCTGTTGGATTTTAATCTTTGGGGATATCTGTAATCCGGTGTACACGACACAACAATCAAAAAATGTGCCATTTAAAAAGTCAAAGTGGCCTTTAATTTTTTACGTAAAAAAGTATGTTTTTAGATTTAAGAATATGCGAACATATAGCTCACCAAGTACTGATAAACTTTGGTCTACAAAAATTGCACCACCGGAAATGCCTAAAAAATGGTGACAAAACTTAACGGGTAGACCCTGTATATATATATATATACAACCTTGAAAAAATGCATATAATAGAATATATAATAGTGCTAATTCTCTTGAAACGGTTACTATATTTACTTCGTTAACCAAGCATTATGTGTATTCGTTTACGTTGAATAACGATAAAATGATAAAACACGTTGAAGAAAAATGATAGTAACTGAAAAGATAAATGTTGTATTCAAATGCTTATATTCCATAGATTTTTGCTGTATCTTTATATGACAACCAGTACACTTTTCAGTAAGCTTTTGTTGTATTCTTTGGTATTTTTGATCACGTTCCTGGTTTAACTTTACTTGAGGAAACCAGAAATTTTTTATATTTTTTTATGTAATCCTGTAGATTTTGGTAAGAAAATGTTGAAAGTCCAAGTTGCAATTTTAGGAGATCACTGGTTCAAAAGTTATGTGTGTATAAAGATTTGTGATTTTCAGTATTTTTGATAGGTAAGGGCGCCGCCATGTTGGTATGTAGTGACCGTCGTGCGTCACATAACGATAGGAGACGCTAGATAGCAGGACGAGCACGCTCGTTATTGTCGACGTTATCACCAAGATCGAAATCCGATTTTAGTTCAGGTACAAAATATTGTGTTGGTCCGTGTAAGATTTTTTGGTGGGTTTGGGGGGCGGATCCCCCAGCCACGCACGTGATTAAGAATCGCAAGCTATATTTACAACTTCTTTTTATTCGTGCGTGAGGATAAGATATTTCGTTTCAAAGATCGGTTCTTTACTTTACCGGCATTACCGCGTGCTTGTAGTGCCATCTAGCGGCTCCACTCGTTAAGCGACGCGCGACTGTCCCTACATACCAACATGGCGGCACACTTACCTGTCAAAATCGCTGAAAATTGCACATCTTTACACATGCATAACTTTTGAACTAGTGATCCCCTAGGATTGAAACTTGGATTTTCGGTATTTTTTCGCCAAAATCTACAGGATTACATAAAAAAAGTCTGGTTTCTACTTTCTGGTTTCCTAAGGTTAAGTTTAACCTATGTTTTTAATTACATGTCAGCTTTTACCTTATTGTTGAAATTAATAACAAATTTTTACCTTCTTTTTTTAAATATACGATCATCTTGATTTCTATTTCGTTTAATCATTTGCAATGCCCCAATATTCCAGATATGTACTAACTGTTTGCTACTACATGCTACATTGCTCTTGAATATGTTAATTTTAAATGCACGCTAAATTATGAATGACGATTGTGATCTAAGTCCGGTGCTTTTCATTGTTTTTCTTCAATTGAAATAATGAGACTTGGTGTCGTCGCTTGCATGCGCTACGTTTTTGAAAGATGAACTGTTAGACGCGCAAACTGTTGCTGCAAGTGCTGGTGCACTTCTGGGAGAGAAAAAGCGGATGTGTCTTCGCAACGGCGCACAGCTTTATAATTTTGAGAAATGCAGTCGTATCGGTTATTATTATATTATTGAAAATAGGCATGGCGGGGAAATTTTTAATTTTTAACTAGTTAAATATTCGTTTGCGCCTTGTCGTAGATCTGTCTTTTCGTCTTTTGGTATTTTGCCTGTGAGCAGGCAACGGGGCAATGAGGGCAATGAGGGCAATGGTGCCAATGGAGGCATGAATGTTCATCTATGCCTAGCCAGCGCAATAGCCTCCTAGAATCGCACGGCAAGAGAAGAGTACGAGGCAATTGCTCGAAAGTTAAGGCCTTTTGCTCGTCTGCAGACACCTTCGCTCGCAACGGGGCATCGAGTTATCGGTATGTACACCGCGATAATGGCATCGCATTCCATTCATATCAGTGTCGCTCGCCTCGCCGCAACCTGCCTTCATTCTCTCTTCTTCCCGCGTCCGTAGTTCAAGCCCGTTCTGTTCGTTTCGTCGGACTCTGTTCGATCGCAACCCGCAACTCGCAATGCACTCGTTCGACAGATATGAACGCACCTTTATATCGTTCATCCTCGAAATCAGGTTGGTGCACACACGCCCATGCACACAGGCAAATTCATAAATCTATGTACATGCACATATACACCTTTCACAATTTTTGATGAAAAGATCTCTTACGAGGAATGCGCGTCATTGCGGTTACAGTGGTCCAGCAATCAATTGCAATCAAAACGAAATAGCTATGTAGATACTTCTACGGTGTTATCGATGCTCCCTATTCGTAGGTGAAATTTTCGCTTGATTACAATTCGAATAAACTGCTATTTACCTTGCAACGCTTTTCCTTTCCAACATGCAAATATTTAGGTTTATAGAAATGTTAAATGAACAACGTCACGAGTGTGTCAGGTCACAAGGCGCAACGTGTATTTTCATCTTTTTCTCAAGTGTTTCTCATATTTTCCCTCATGTCATGTACTAATCAGAGATTTGATACTTTCACGGCCCGGCATCATACAGTTTTGTCTGTTGAGTCTGTTTTGGCTTTTTAATTGGGCGGCCGAACAATGTCATGTACTGTTTATTATAGTACATGTTTGTATACTATACTCATGAGCTCCTAGGGGAAAATTTTCGGTGACTCATTATCGATATATACCACATATTTCTGACAATCAATTACGATGAGGTGGCTAAAATGCAAATTCCTATGCAAGTTGACATGGAATGGCTCACACGCATGTTACAATCGTGAGAGTAAGTTTGTTGGGTTAAGTATTAGAAAATGCAACGTACCTATCCGTATGTAAGAACATGAACTCCTTAGAGTATTGATTTGATTTGCTTTCGAAGATAAAATTTTAACAACGAATAACAGAGGAGAGACATGTGAAAAGCTTTCTATTAAAAGGCTCGTTCGGAACGTTTCCAGAAGAGCTGCCAAGTTTTAACACAGTGTCAATGTTAAAACTGTTCTGTTGATGTCAGTCGTCTGTTATGGATTGAGTATTGAAAATCAGTTCAATTCTCGGCTTGTACCTTGATCATTGTAAAACCGGAATGCACTGTCAAAATGTATATCTTAACATGTACAGCGATTTACAGTAATATTCGGACACTTTTAAAAGGACGATAACTTTTTTATATTGGACGATACGACTCGGATTTTTTTGAGAAGTTAGAACAATTAGTTTACTACATGACGCGAAAACAAAATTTTGATAAAATTTCAATTTATTGAAATTACAGAGAAAATACTAAAGGTTATATTTCAGAACTTATTTATGTGGGCCTATATTGAAAATTCAAAAAATACGTTTTGTAGATCTGTGTCAATTACTGTATACATATATATATAAAGGAAATTTCATAAAAATCCGTCAATATTGCAATGAACTGCAACCTGTAAAATATGGTGAAAATGGCAGTTCTTCACGATTTACTTATACGATTTTACTTATAATTGTAATAGATCTAAATATTCTTACATCTTTCAATGTATAATTGATACAGATATACAAAACGTATTTTTAAAATTTTTAAATATAGGCCCACATCAAAAAGATGTAAACAACAACTTCCAGTATTTTGGTATAAATATTGCTTGAGAATATTTATCTGTATTTTCGTTAAATGAAAAATTAGTGAAACAAGAGTAAAAGATTAGGAAGCACGGAAGAGAAAATTAGCCAAAAGAAAGCTTGAAGAATTGCAACAGGCCACGTGTGAAGTTGTTCCTTTACGTTACCTGTACAAACCCTGCTTTTACCTTACCTTGCCCCGCTCCGTTCACACCGACAACCCCACCCTCTTTGTAGCTCTCTAGTTCACTAACTCCTTTCCCCCCCCCCCCCTCCTCGCCCGCCAACCTGTCACGACTGTCTGTCGTATTGTCCAGGAAGCCACGTGGGCCTCGAGACTACCTTTGACTTGTTCAACTGCAGTTATCCGGTCGAAGAAATACTTTTCTCGATTATCAGCCAGGTTATAGTCTATTTTTTCTTTTCTATATATGTATGTATGATGTCTAAATACTTGCTACAAGTCAAACTGACCAGTCAAACTGACTGGTCTTTAAAAAATACGTAATTGTAGAATATTTTTATATTTATTGATTTATTATTATTTTACAAAAGAAACTGCATGTTCTGAGATCATAAAAACTATATAATAACAATAGGTACAATAATGAAGAATATTTAGTACCAAAATCTTTGGTAACAAGAA
>CM052115.1:495889-546410 GCA_028454245.1 Halictus quadricinctus | reverse complement strand
AAACCTGTCAATTCGGTATTGTTTCGAGTTTGATAATCTGGATCTGTTGCAGGATCATTACTGCTGCTGTCGTTTCTACGTTGGTTTTCTGTTCTATAAACAATCAATCATCTTCAATTAATTAATAAGTGTCACATGACAATTTGTTTACTCGTGTGGGTAAATATTCACAAAAAGGGAGTCACTGAATTTTTGTAATAAGTAATTGTGCTGCCAAAATTTTAGTCACATGCTTCTATATTAACGGTGCGTATGTCTACTACGAGGAGAAATAAAGGTGTAAGGAGGGTGTAAGGAGGGTGAAAGGAGGAGGATGCGGGTGCGGGTGCGGGTGCGGGTGCGGGTGCGGGTGAGGAATGTGGAAAAATAAGTCCTTCTTTTGCGCAAGGCGAGTGAATCAGCTCGTACTCGATAGCGTCTGCGCTGCCTCCTCCCACAATCATAGTGTGGACCGAGAAATACGCGAGAAGACTGAGACCCGTGAATTCTTCGACGGTTTAACGGTGGTGAAGTAGGGGCAGATACCGTATAGAGGTAAATCAATGACTAAACTCTTTTACTGATCCAACTTTTTCTACATCCACAAGGAAATTATTTGAATCCATACAGGTGATGCTAGAGGTAATGCATAGAGGCGGGTTGGTGGCTACTGGGCTCAGACAAGAATTATTTTAACAAGTAACAAATAACTCTAAAAACATTCATAAACTATTATAAGATTTTTTACGTTTAGAAATAACTCGGAAATAGTAACTGCACGCTTAGGTTAACAAATTGTTTTGAGAGGAATTATTCATTTTATTTATTTCATTTCAAGTGCAAAATATACGATATCTTTGACATCATAGTCGAAAATCGAGTTCGAAAGTCTATGCTGTAGCGAAATTCAAATATATTCTAAAATATCAATTTCTGGATGTTCATTCCTGTTGTTAATCCACAAAAGAACAGGTTCATCGGACACATTTTGAATCTCAAAACTTAACTACATTTTTATTTGGAGATATTTTTCCAGACTTTCTGGCATTTTATGAACGCTTGTATTATTCCATTTTAGATAATTAAAAATAAAAGAAAAATATGTTTTTTAGTATAAAAAAATTGACAATAGTACCTCCTCGGTAATGTGGAAATCTATTGATACGGGTGTCGCCCTAATGCGCCACGCGCAATTCATACGGTACGCGCCTGAGGTGGCTCGAGAACTATGACCGTCACGGGGAACGAGACGCGCGGCCGGAAGAAGGGGGCGTAGCCCTCGAAAATCGGTCGAAATGCACTCGATCTTGCCGACCTCTGACATAAGTACCTACATATTTCAATTTTTTCTTACATCTTATATTTTTCTATCCATTGGACACTTCAGTTCGTTCACGCCATTTTCCTTTCTTTTTTTTTAGGGTTAATACTTTCTTGTAGAGACTGATAGACGGTATTGGTTAGTGAATGAGAAATGATACTGGAGCATACAATGGAGCAAACTACGGGAGCATATTTTACAAATAGAAATAAGAAAAAAATGTTATTTGAAGTTTGGTTAGAAACGCTTTATTACAAAGTGATTCAATATCAGTGTCACGTTTACTACAACATCTGTTAGATCAAGAAATCGTGGTGAAAATGCCAAGAGTGTTTTCAAACGAGGAATACGCTGGTATTCATTTAATAATCCGCTTTTACCAAATTAAATTTCATTTGTTTATAACTTTGTAACGAAGCGTTTCTGACCCAACTCCAAACAACATTTTTTTTTATTTTTGCTTGTAGAATATGCTTCCGTAGTTTTGCTGGTTTATTATACTTTCATGTATAAAACGTTCGAATAAAATCAAATACATATTTACATATAATACACAGATGTATACTGTAGCAGCCGTGATTGTGTCTTACCAATTATTTCTATATGCATGGAAACAGATCGAAAGACGTTCCGAAACGTGTGAAAAACGAAATTTTTTTAGACCACGGTTCTACTGTAGCGTAATTTTGTTCTGAAAAGAATTTTCATTCTCCCACGGTCAACCACGATATTTTTAGCTGATTGTACCTGTTATGTACCTCTTCATACACATATGCCTATTATCTAATATGGTTTCTACAAGATACAAACAAATTCCTCTTTCACAAAGCTGCAAATTTCATAATAATAATGACACTAATTACAGAGTCACGATACGCGAAATATTATTTCACAATTAGAACGGATATTTGGGTCAAGCGTTTCTTCGCATCATTCTGTTTCTTCCTTCATCCTTTACGTAGTAACTGAAAAGCAAAACAAACTGTAACACAAAATGAAACGAAACTGCAGAAGAGCTACCTCTTCACTCCGATTTCGATGATTTTTAAATATCTTATAAATCTGAACATGTTTAACAACTTTTTCCTGTGCATGTTAACGGCGGTCTCGTTTAGTTTCCGAGATATTCGCGAAAACTGTCGGTACCACTACAGTGAATTCTGCCTATACAGTGCTCACTCGATATTTGTCCAAAAAGCGAGTCTAGTGAGGGACATACATCGGCCAGGAGATACTATTCTTTAATCCACGCCGGACGTAGAAAAGGACAGCGAAGCTGTAGAGGTCTCGGTTCAGTGGGGATAGCTCTGGGACTTTTATCGGCTAGGCATTTGGGACATATTATAAATAAAAAGTAATGTTTAACAAAGAGATACTTGAAGGTAACCTATTCTCGTGCCCAAGCGAAATGTCGAAAAACTTGTATTAAAGATGTGATTTTATTACAAGTTTTGTATATAAAAAGGAGATAAAAACATACATAGGATGTAAAGGTATGTAGGTGTACAGAGTAATTTTACGGCTTCCCGTTTTATACTCTTCGATGGTTTTGATAGAATAAACAATCGAAAGCAATATACAATATTTTCTTTCGGAAAATCAATATACAGGGTGTTCTAAAAATATTGTACTTCCTTGAAAGCGGCGATTCCTAAGCTCGTTTTGAAGTAACTTTTTACTTTGCGAAAATGTTTTCCGCAGATTTGTTAAGGAGTTATTAACGAAAAACGCAGACCAATCATATCGCGGCTACAGCGGATGGATTCCGGCTCGTTCAGTGCCAACGCCACGCTCAGCGAGACTCTGATTGGTCCGTGTTTTTCGTTAATAACTCCTGAAGGAAGCCGCGGAGAATATTTTGGGACATCCTGTATATCATAGAATTTTTTACGCCCCAAAACTCCTGTTTTTTTCTTACTGATTTTTAATCTGTAAACATTGCTTTATACAATCCTTAAAAGTTTAGGTGCCTAGAAGTGCCCAAACTAAATATTTTCAGCTGTTTACGTGATACATATCAGTATGGCATGAATCAACCGTATATCATATGTCTGATGTAATCATAAAATAATTGAGCTGTGAATGATAGATACTTGGAAGTAATTGAAGGAGAATGAGTGTTAGTATAACTGGAATATTTAGTTTATGTCATTGGAAGAATGTAATCGTGGTTTCGCATCGAGTGCCAGTAGATCCTCGAATACTGTTATGAGCATCACTAATATCCCTTGCAATAGTAACTTCCGTTAATCTGACAAGAAAGTGTTTCAAACAAAAGTTTAACAGTATTCACACATGCACAAACTTCAACATATACTCCTCAAAAAAATTAAAGGATCACCTCCACGAACCAGAGAAATTGGGTCAATTTCAAGTGATCATAACTCTGGCAAAAATGGTTGTATCCATATCGTTAAAAAATCATTTGAAAGCTTGAAGTCTCTACTTTCAGATGCCTTTCCAAATTTTCAGATACGTTGCTTTTCATTACAGTTATAGCGTTATAAAGAAGACTGACAGTTACTAAAAATTTTGTTCAACTTCCAGGCATCAGATGGGGTGAGATAAATTGTTTTGATAAATCTTGTTATTATATATTATATAACCAAGTTTGTGCCATTCTACAATATTGATATCTCGATATTCTTTACAAAGCGATAGTTGGAATTCTTCGAATCCCAACTAGCAGTTGCTCGATAGATAATCATTGCATTGTTTGTAAAGTTCTGTATGCAGAAACAGTAAATTATTGGTTAAAGAATTCGATAATGTCCAGAAGGATTAGATGAAAAATTAGTCCCATCGTGACTGGCAAGACGCGTGCCTTCGGAAACGGTGGAGACATATATCAAGACCCATCGTGGCTGCTTTTAGATGATCAGAGACACGGCTGATGGGCCAGTAGCGGTCCCAGAAATTCCAACAAGGACGAGGCATAATGCGCCACTCAAGGTCGATTCTACTACCGACCAAGAGTCCGTGATGGGACCACGTTCAACAGGGTCGTATCGTGACCTCGCTAGGCCCTCTATTCCTCTCATCACCCTCTTCTCTCTCTTCTTCCGTTTCTCCCGCTTCTCGTTCTGATACCTCTGCTCTCCGCTCTCCGCTCTCCGCTCTCCGCTCTCCGCTCTCCGCTCTCCCTCCTCCAGCCCTCCGTCCTCCGGTCCTCCGTCCTCCGGCCTTCCGCCCTCCGCCCTTCACCGACACGGCGCCACCCCTTCCCTCTCTCCAGCCATCTCCTTTCGTCCCTTACAGCTTACAGCTTACAACTTACAGCCTGATCTGCACCAACGACAGGATCGTGTGCTCGCCCCGCGGCACCCTGCATTTCATACCTGCATACCACAAGCATTCCGCAACTTTGAAAAAAAGAATCTGTGCCCCGGGGGTAGCCTCGATGACGAATATGCCGGTGGAATTCGAGAAGCGGTTTTATCCATATTTTAATGTACACGTGTCTTCGGTGTAACGTCTCGATACCCGATTCTATGTATGTACGCACATCGTATCTATTGTATAGTGCATACAATACATACGAACATATGTCTGGCATTGTACAATATTTATTTTTAACACATTAGAAAAAAGCTTATTACAAATATTACTTGCGACAGAAATACAGCTATTAAATGAACCTGGTTTCGTTTACTCAATAAAATGGATCATTTTTCAAGTGGATGTCAAAACAAGTTGCAACACCAATATTTCGTAGACAATTGTTAAAATAGGAACAAGGCTCGCCTAGTGTCAACGTATATGTACGTAGATTGGTCTCGGCCGATGCGACGTACTCAACGATTCTTCTCGAATAAATTGGAAGATTCCTTTTTTTCCTCTCTTTTTTTAAACCCATTTTTAAAAATTTTTTACTGGCAACCTACGTTTGTTGTTATGAATGATTCTTGTGTCTCGCATAGAGGTGTTTCCAGAACATTATATGCTTACAATATTCGCTATTGGCAGATAGACTTTCAAACTTAACACGCCTACACATTTTTAATTCTCGTTAAAAATTTTAATTGGAAGGTCATTGGAATGTCAAACAAATAACAATATAACTTGACATTGTGCAATTTCTGTTTGGAACATTTTTTCTCGTTATTCATATTTTTGGAGATATTTGAACGTTTTGGATTAAATCGGACACACTGTGAACATAATTGTCACACAACAGGGCTCCATAACTCGCACAAGCAAAGATATAACACGGGAAATTGGATATCGTAAGTAGCTTAGTCGACTACTTGCGTAAAATTGAAATTGGAAAACATATAGATACTATAACATTAGAGTTATACGAATTCTAGTTTATCTTGAAATATCCGAACAAATTAATATTGAATAGTGTATTGTGTAGTTTGTAAGTTTAATGATATGGAGTTAGAAGATTCAGTCAATCAATAAATAATCTACTGTTTATCTTGTTTGTCTTTGCGTAAAAAATAACGCAGAGGACTTAGTCTTTCTATTGCTAGCGGATAAATCTTGAAACTAACTTATGAGAAAAAGTTGATCACCTACACCGAATGGAATATTTTACCAAAGACATGGCGTTGTTCATTTTAGCTACCGTGAGACTCCTGTGTTTCCCATATATTTTTTCTTAACGAACGTGTTAAACGATAGTGCAACGTTCCGATACGTTCTGCTTAACTGGGCTTAGTCGTGTCTCAAAACATTTTTGATAGAAACAAAGAAGGATTTTTATTGACAGATAGAAGTCCTGAAGTAGGAAATGCGTTGTTCACAAACTTAGAATTATTTATTAAGACAAAGGGAATAGATGTTGGAGTAGTACGATCGTTAACGATGCTGGGATAAAAAACTGACAAGGGTACTCGAAGCAGTTATCGTTCATTCGCGAGTTTATGGGTTTGTTTAATATCGCGCACACTTTCCAATATCAACAAGATTCATTAGAAATGAACATTATTTGAAGCGCATCAGAGTGGATAAGAGAAGGAATGGATAGAGACGGGAAGGGAGGTATAGGTGGTTGGCATGGAAAGAGCGGTCGCTGATGGAAAGAGAAAAAGTGAGAGAGAGAGAGAGAGAGAGAGAAGATAGGAAAAGTGAAGGAGTGAGAGCACAAGAGCTCCATTGCGACGGCACTGCCGAGGTCCCGAGATGAGGACCGCCTTTTTACACCGACTAAGAAAGAACCACTTGGGGCCACCGTAGTTAAAGCGAGACAAGTGAAAAGACTATGGAAGGAAGAAACGGGCAGAAAGAGAGGAGACACAGAAGGAACGCGCATACACAAAGACCGAATCAGTTAGTACGTTTTCAAGCGAGAAGGAGGCAAAGATCGAAGAATCAAAAGGACGAAGAGAAAGAAAGAGAGAGTGACGAAGGAGTAAAAGGGAAGGCTGTTAGATACAATGGGGAGGGGGGAGGAGGTTAGTGAATAAGAGAGAAGGATGGCGTGAAAGGTGGAAAGAGAGGATCGACCGGATGGTGCAAGAAACGAGAGAAGGCAAAAAGAGGAAAAAAGGTGGGATCCCTTAAAAATTGAGACCCACCGAGGTGGGGATTGGAATTTCGGGCCCCGTAAACCAGCCAGTATCGAGAAGACCTTCGGAAAGATGAGGTGAAGAGAGGAAAAGATACATACATATCCAACGAGATAGAAGAGAAACAAGAGAACGGAGTTGTAAAATTCGGTGGAAAGCAGAACGAAAAGGAGGAGGAAGAGGAAGAAGGGGAGGAGGAGGAGGAGGAGGAGGAGGAGGAGGAGAAGGAGAGGGAGGTGGGAGGAGGAGGAGAAAAAGAAGGAGAAGAAAGAGAAGAAGGAGAAGAAGAAGAAGAAGAAGAAGAAGGCGAGGAAAAAGAACAGAAAGGAGAGGAAGGCGGCGACTACGGAGAGGCAGACGACGATCGGGACCAGGACCAGGACCAGGACCACGACAACGACGATCACGGCGACGAAGACGAAGACGAAGACGCAAACGGAGACAAAGACGAAGACGAAGACGCAAACGGAAACAAAGACGAAGACGCAGACGAAGACGAAGACGAGGACGAGGACGAGGACGAGGACGAGGACGAGGACCAGAACGAGGACGAGAACGAGGACGAGAACGAGGACGAGGACGAAGACGAGGACGAGGACGAAACCAACGACTACAAGTAAGAAGAAGAAGAAGAAGAGGAAGGGATCGGTGTACCGTGTTTGGTTTTACTGTGTACCCGGCATGGACCGTCAGTATACACTCTGCGTACTCATACCTGCCCACCAATACCGCACTTATGTTGACAATTATCACCAACACGCGCATCACCAACGCTTAGAACAACAACGACAGTATACCCAACAACAACGTTTCACGAAGCACCCCTATTATCAAGAACAAATTTACGAGAACGTTGTTTCGCAATATCAGATGAGAATGTGCTATCACAACGACTACGAAAACGACGAACAAATCCAAAGGTTTTATTGGGAGCAATGCTATAAACGGAATTGCACCGACGCCACGGCATACTATTATTGTGAATATGTAAGAGTTCGAGGATTTGTACGTACTTTTTAGTATTGTTTCCGTCTGGATATCCGTTCAAGTGCAGTTTCATAAAATATAGTGACGTGTGAGGTTCAGTGTTTCACAATTTAGGGCCGAATGTTTTTCCAGTTTCTCTATATTTCTACGTTTCGAACTCCTTTCTAACAACAATAGCTTTCTAATTCATATTAGACGTCTGGAAGGCTACTCGGATGGTTTTCACCCTCCCAACCTCTCATACGCGCACAATTGAAATTTTTGCACAATCAAATTGTTGAAAAATATGCAGATTTATGAAGTTCATTTCATTTATTACATTCGTGTATGTTATGCATCCATATACTCGCAATATCGCAATCATGATCACGGTGACCATATAATTACTTCTGTACACTTCAATTGTTTATTTGCACTCGCTGAAACAAAAGATTTCTATGTTTTCTCAAATGAAATGATAAGACTGCAAAGCTTTGAAAAAGAAAACATGGTAATGAAGAATTAATTTTTGATCGTGTTGAAATCAACGGTTTAGATCGTATCTAATATCTTACACTAATCCAATTGATTTCTAGAAATTTTTGCACAATTCACACGAGTTATTAGACATTTTAAACGTTGCGAATGTAAAGAAAATCTAGGCAGATGTTAAAATCTCTTAGCCTGCTATTTGCTTGCTGTTAAAAGAAGGAAATACCACTGTCTAGGGATGTCTGCAAATTTTCATATATTTTTTGGGATATATGCATAGGTAATAGATGCAAATCGGATTTTATATTATAATTTAAACAAGAAAAACATATCGAACTATTTTTATTTAAAAAGCATTATGAGTTTTTTCACACAATACTTTTCCATTATTAGCATTACTTTCTATTCGCACGATCAAACTTTTAATAATACTAGAACGTTTGAATTATCATAGTTCTCTTTCAAGTGAAAATTTAGGGAGGAATGCTACTTAGAGTATGGAAGCACATAATATTATAACAAATATATATTTTCGGGGAATACACAGAACTCAACTTTAACTTGCAAGTTCGCGTAGACAAATTTTCGAATCTACATACTTTTTTCATAGCCCTTTACACATATATATGTCCATAGCCCTTTTAAGCTACATACATGCATCAAGGAAAGGTTGACACTCTAATTACATATATGGATTTGTCTCTAATTAGAAACCTATCACTAAGAGCACATATGGTATCAACGTAGAAAGGGGCTCAAAATACACTATACAACATCAATCTGCAATAACTGTTGGGTGATTTTTATAGACTTTTTTATTCTAAAACCAAATCCGAAAGCAAAATTGTTTTATGACGAAACGTTTTCGAAAAACATTGGTTTTTGTCAAATGCATTTCGATAAAAAATGAGGTGTTACGCGAAAACTAAACATGTGAGAAAGTTCAGATTTGAGTCAGAAGATAGAGAGGACTCTCCTCTACATATCCATATAGTCAACTATATTTATATGTACTTCCTAATAGTTGTAAATGCTTGTTAAAGTTTGAAAAAGAGCTGACGCGACTGCTTTATACGCTCTATTTTTGTATTTATATGAAAATTCTTTCATCTAACAGGGATTTATTATACAGGAATGAATTCTACAGACATTTCTGGTAAAGAAACCATTCACGAAAAGTATTTGGTTCGATTAGTATATGAGGAGATCAAGAAAATATTCATTGACAGTTTGTGTGCGACGTGTTCGCGCCACGCGGCCATTGCAACCTTTTCTCGACTCGTCAGGGCCGTCGCTATGCGTAGTCGACGTTGGTATCACTCAAATATGTTTTAGCTTACTGTGTATAAATTATATAAATTTTTTTTGTCTTTTTGGGTGCCAATCGTTACACAAAACTATAAAAATACGATATATATTCACATTTCATTGTGGAAATGCTTAATAAAGAAAATTAAATACAAAAACTTAGCTATTTCTGGTATCAACAAATTTAAAAATGTTTCCGCCTTGCTTGACGCTTATACATGATATCCCGATTTTCACTAATAAGTGTCCAACAGTAATCTGCTGCAAGCATTGTACTAAAGTCTCCTTCTTGCTAACGTTTTTCTGTTGTTGAAATATCTGGTTGAAAGATTAATGCAGGAATTATATTGCTTTGTTTTTATTTTAAAACAATTTAGTCATAAATATAACAAAAAGGGTCCAGCTGATTTATACAATTCTGCGACATTTTATCGATTTACTATGGAAAAATCTATGCCTTAATTATGTACTTAGATCGATAAAAATAGTCCTATTTACATCGTGTTTAGACTTATTTTAATCGGAAGAATCTCGAATGTCCATTGGTACCACAATTATAAAAGGGAGACAACAATTACAGAAAATAAAATTTTTCAGTCGCCGTAATGCAGTCTTTCCTTACATTGTAAGTACATATTTTGTAGTCTATAGTCTGTAGTCTGTAAGAAAATTTCGTATTTCAAAGCACAGTTTCGGCTTCGAATTTGTCAAAGTCAGTCGTGATAAGCATTTTAAATCTGCATTTCTACGCTATAAAACCTCATAAAAAACTTTATAGGTATTTATAGTACTTTAATTTTTGTGCATATAATATATGTATTTATAGTGTACATATATTTCAGCTTTGTAAATGTTGTAATACCGTCGCGCGCGCGCGTGTGTGTGTGTGTGTGTGTGTGTGTGTGTGTACACACTCTTTAATATATATATGCGATGCTTGCATATTACTGTTGGATACTTATTAGTGAAAATCGGGATACTATGTATAAACCTCAAGGTAGGCGGAAACATTTTTAAATTTGTTTACATCAGCATTAGCTAAGTTTTAAGTTTGTGTGACGTTTAGCACTCAAAACGACAAAAAAAAATGTATCCAAAACATATTTAAGTGATACCAATGTCGACTAGGCATAACTGCGGCCCTGACGAGTCGAGCAAAGGCTGCCATAGTCGCGTTGCGCGAACACGTCGCACACAAGGTGTCAATGAATATTTTCCTAACCTGCTCATATACTAATCGAACTAAATACTTTTCGTGAATGGTTTCTTTACCAGAAATGTCTGTAGAATTCATTCCAGTATAGTAAATTGCTAGATGAAGCTAGATGAAGGAGTTTTCACATAAACACAAAAATAGAGCGTGCAAAGTAGCAGGAAGTACATAAAAATATAATTGACTACAGTGAATTCGCGTGTTATGTCAGCAGCCCGGATCTGATTCTTTAAGTTAGAAAGCCACTATTCTTTGATGCAGTGCCGAACGTAGAAAAGGACAGCGAAGCTCGAGAACTTCTTTATTTTTCATTATTTTTATATGGGACTTCGAAAATGATACCACGTTTGATATAATTCTTTTGATATTTACTTGTATAATGAACGATTAACGTTTCGGACGCATAGAAGGACAGCGTATGGGGAAAAAAGAGACGCGGTGAGTCGAAACAGTCGAGAGAAATGAAAGACTGGTGTGAGCTCAGGCCTTTAAATCAAAACTTAAACTTTTCTATTATGCATTATTTTTTTTATAAGACTTTCATCAATATATTTGTTGAATTTTTCAGATTAAAATGATACCAAACACGATACAATTCGGACCATATTTAAACTAATTTTCCGTTAATATATCATAATGGGAAGTAACTTTCATCTTTTATTACACAAATAAATATCATCGGAATTATATCATATTTGGTATCATTTTAATCAGAAAAATTCCACAAATATATTGGTGAAAGTTTCATAGAAAAGTAATTAATAATAAAAAAGTTTTATTATTGGATTAGTAGTGGTCTCCCGTGTTATGTTTGCACTCTTCGGCAGCGGAGACCCTCGAGCTTCTTGGCCACTCATGAAGTATACCCCGCGGTAGTGGGATAATTTCACGACCTTTCTCATAAAAGCCTCGGCGACTTATATTCCGAATTTACTGTATATGAATATGTAAAGGAGAGTCCTCTCTATCTTTTTACTCAAACCTGAACTTTCTCGCGTGTTTAGTTTTTGCGTAGCACATCATTCTTTTTATCAAAATCATGCATTTTTTCAAAAACTAAAGTTTTTCGAAAATGTTGCGTGTTGGAGCAATTCTGCTTTCGGATTTGGTTTTAGAATGACAAAGTCTATAAGAATCATCCAACAGTTATTGCAGATCACGAAAAAAGTTTCATTTTGTTGGACTGTGTTATCGTTGATTTAGCTAATTGATACTAATTAGTAATGGTACAATTATTCTGATGCTGGAGGGGAATTACCAAAATTCTACAATGAAATTGACAGTGTACAGAATATGAAAATACTTAACTACTGTGCATAATTAACGACAACGCGTACGGGTTTATTTTCGCTGTTTGTTCCAAGAGTTTTATCGACGGATGGACTACGTATATTGGCTAATATAAAAGTCTCCGAAATTTATACATAGGTACGTGAAAGAATCATTTCGAATTTAGAACATAATTATTTGAAGGAACAAATAAACGCAATGGAAATGAGATTTTGTCGAATTTATCTTTGAAAGAGTGTCTGAGCCGTCGTTTTCATTTCCCTATATTTTAATAAAGAATAACATAAAATAAATATCGAAGGTGAAGAATAATAATACAAATTTAGCTACTCAATTGATCTGCAGTTCAAAATATTTAATTTCAGAGCAACCAATATTTTTGAAATTACACGTCTCGTATTGACGATTTAAAAACCTTTTAAAAAATAATTTTAACAATTTCGGGATTTAGAATCTTTCCTAGAGTTTTACTTTCTTCTGGGTGAAATTTTATGTGCTAAACAGGTTTTTTATAAACATATTAAATACCGGAGATAATTACGCGATTCCAAGTAAATACACACTTTACTTTATGTGCCTCGATTCGGTAACTTATTTAAGGGACCACATACATTGAAAATAAGTGAAATTACTTTAATTCTTTAGGATTCCAGCGAAATTTGGAAAAAAGATTTTATTTTGAGAAGAATTTATAAATCTCAGTGACAAAATACTGTATTTACTCATCTTAATTATTAACAGTAGTTTTTGCAGAAGTTTCCACAATCGGAAATAGAAATCGTTAACAGGATAATGAAACTACTTTTTAACTAATGTTGATATTCAAAGAATTGATAAATATTTCCTGTGCCATTTGAATTTTTTCTCTACATAAATTCGTCGTTTATGTTTCAGGCAAAGAAGGAAATCTACGACGTGAAGCAACAGAGGCTATGTTTGGCCCAGGATGAGTATAATCACCTGAACAATGCCTTAACGACGCTCGGCGCGTCGCGTGCAAGTTGTAAGTACAGTGCAAATAAGTGTATATAAATATATATCTTTTTTTTAGTAATTATATTGCAGTTATTTATACAGTTATCACAGACTTAACCGAGTGAAATGCTACAAAATCAAAGTTTCGGTAATAGTTTTTGCAAGAATCATTTTCTAATCTATCTTATATATACAATCATCATATGTGTGTAATGGAAAGAATCATTTGTATAAACCTTATCACACTTGTTGTTCATCATTGATAAAAAGAATTCGCATAAAAGAACCATTTAACAAGTTTGAAAACGGAGACATATGATAATAAGTTTAATTTATAACAAAAATACAAGAATATAAAAATACAAAATTATAGATAAAAATATTTATTGTGTAACTAGAAGAAATCGAGCAATCTGTTAAGTAAACCGATTGTTTGAAAAAACAAATTTTACAGCTGAAAAATACGTTTTGCATTCCTACAGAAATGTTCAAATTTTAAACACGATATCAACTATGAGCATGAACTACTTGTTAAACTAACAGAATTATCAACGTTATTGCAATAAATCTTTATTTCTATAACGTCTAACCTGGACCCAGTACAAACTATCGATATAGATTCATATGTATATGTGTAGACAAGACAGTATAGTGTAAAATACTTTGTAGGAACAAGGTACAAACAGTTTACCGCAGTTCTTGTTTTACGTTGACTTTTTCCTTTTTGGAGAGTACAGAATATTTGATTACCCAATAAATCCTCTAAAAGAAATAAAGCAATAAATAATCGGACCTACGTTAAATTCTTATCGTTAGTGATTTCTTTTAAAAGTTTATCAAAGATGGTGTTGACAGTGCTGACGGCGTTGACGATGTTCAACTTGACTTGACGATTATCGGTTAATTATGATGGGGAGAAAAGCGACGTTGCACATACAGGGTGTCCCAGCTAACTTGATTACCCCGAAGAAAGGCCAATTTAATACTACCGTCACAGACACGTAACATATCCGTAACGGCTCCGTTCCAACACAGATAGTAGTATAAATACTATCCGTCGAGACACGACAGTCGACCGACATTTACCATCGAGGCATCGACGCGAAAAACGCGGACGACTATTGTTGAAGTCATTTTTTAGTTGAAATTAGTACAAGCATGTGATTTTATAGATTTTGATGTGCAAAATTCGAATAATAATCAGTGTTGCCCTGATTCGAAACATATAACATTTATAACATTAAATTTGTTTTTGAAAGCGTTAATTATGAATTTAACGAAACTTATTATTAAATATATCATTTTATAATTTATACTTATATACTATATTAATATAAAATCTGTATAGTTTGCTTGATTTTAATGATATTAAATTCACTATTACATGTATAGAATTTGGCAAAAAATAACTTTTATTTCAGAACCGGTCATTTCACCGATTACGGTATGAATAGATATACAAAAATCTCGGTACATTTATTGTTAAATATGGGTAAAGAAGTCCTTTCTCGCTGCTACGATTGTGTCTATGTCTGTACGGTGCCGGAACGGTACCGGAAAGCGTGCGAACATTCTTCACAAAAATGTTGGGCGATCGGGCCGCATAGTGGTTCGGATCGAAGAATTTAGGGACATTCGACCAAAAAATCGAATTTTCGAAATTGAAAACTAATCCATTTGTATTGCTTTGTAAGCGTTTATAGACCTCGAAAATGAAGAAATTAATGAAATTGAATAAATATTTTCATTTAAAGTTGAGCGTTCTGAAAGTGGCATATTTCACCAGGCAAAATTTCTTAAGCTCTTTGCGATGTCCTCGTAATTTTGCCCCATATTTTCTCTTAATTTTTTTTTTATGATATAGAGCATCCCTTCCCAATAAGAAATCATATATTTTTTTAGTAATAACTAATAATAATGTATTTAAAAGATAATGCTGAATGATACATGACAGATTAAACAAATTTTGTATATTTGTCAAAGGATATCTTTTTTTTCCCCAAAACTTCCCAGGCTCTAACAAAGAGGAATATTTTCGGTACAACTGCCATTAAATAACCGTACAAAAATCATTTCCTACTTCGTCCTACTTTACAATTTATAGTTGTTTAAAGCTGACAATGTTGCGGCGAGTACCGAGTAACCCGAAAACCCTTAACAAATTAATGAATTAATAAAATAACTCTTAAAAAATTTCATATAATACTTCAAACAATTTCCTCGCCTTATGAAATAGACACGGATAAATTTAAACAATACGCACAAAGCACACCAAAATATTTTATTGACCACTACGGGTCGTATTATATGCCAGCCTCCATTTAAAAATTATTAATTCATGGAAAGGAGATAATACAGCACGCATTACTTCCGATTGGTCAATTATCTGAAGAGGCTCAAGAAACAAGACATAAAGATTTTTAAAAAATTAGGACCAAAAATACTCGGAAAATTTCTAGATCCGCTACAAATGAAAATACATTTCACAAATTGTTATTAACAACGGACCCACATATTTCATCCACGAGAATAAGATCTTACAAGAAGAAAATCAAACAATTAAGTCCAGTGGCTGCGGAATTATTAAAAATATAAAGAAAACAAAAGCCGCTTGTATATATTTGTAACGTTAGATATCTTACTTAATAACTTACATACCTGTACATTTTATCAAAAATTCTAATGGCATTATTACACTATATTTAAGAAAACTATAAGATTTGAATTTCCAACTGTTATACAACGGTTTTAATAAGGAAAGCAACTGACTCAACAACTACATAAAAATTTATAAAAATAACTAACTAACAAATTAAACAAAAAATATATTATAACATGTATTATTCGAAAGAGATTATTTTACAATATTTCTTAGTTCAAACCTCATTTCAATATCTCAAACGGTTCAAAAGTTATACATAAATGTCCCTAAATTCTTCGATCCGGACCACTGTGGGCCGATACCGATACGTGTCTGTGCGGTGTCGGTACGGTTAGTATAAACACTTCCATCTAAATGCATTGGAGAATATTTGTCGGATCGGATACGTTACGTGTCTGTGATGGTAGTATAAATGTTTTTTAATAGAATGACCTACTTTTTGTATCGTACGTTAATAGAGATCGAGTTCTGCGTAAAAATGTATTGAACTTAATATGTCCTAAATCTAATTGTTAACAGACATTATCGAAATAATTTTCAATACGTATCTACTACTCGGTAGCTAGTAGGTACTTCAACTGATGTCCCCCAACTAAAATATGGTGAGTTTGTATGGAAAAAAATTTCAATAATATCTCGTTAACTATTACATCTATAACATATGAAGGTCAATACATTTTTACGTAGATTTCGATACTCTGTCGATTTATGCTACAAAAGATAGGTCTTTCCAATTAGAGAAATCAAGAGGTCCTTGAATACACCGAAACGCCTTCACCCACAAAAAAACAAGTGCCGTACGAGATAGCTCCCTCGAAAACATTTAAATTCTATGTTTTACAATTCTCATAAAATGTATTTTTTGATAGTTATTCGGGATAATTAAGTTTAGCTGGGATACCCTTATATACCTACATACATATATGTATACACTAGGGGGACTTTTATTTACACTTGAAGAAAATTTTTTCAAAATTCTTTTACGGCACCTTCCAAGGATTGTTCCGATTAATGAGAGAAAAATCTGTGCAAAGTTTGAACTGGATCGAATAACGGGAGAATGTCCCTCTTTACCCTTAAACATTAAAGTGATTAAATAGATGCTCATGAAATCGTTTCGCGCGGTTCTGGCGAAGGATATTTGGGTGAAATCTGTGGTTCTCGCCGAATGTTGCATTTGAAATACACAGTGCACGTTGGAAATGTAAATGACCCTCGCGTCTACATGACCAAAACAAGGTACATAAAGACCGATAGGGACAAGAAGCTCGAGAGCCGTCTTTGCCGAGGACAAAACCAAATATTACATAATTTCGATGATATCTACTTGTGTAATGAACGATGAAAGTTACTTTCTAGTAAATATGATCCGAATTACATCGAGTTTGGTACCATTTTAATCAGAAAAATGCCACAAACATATGGGTGAGTCTCATAAAAAATAATGAAAAATAAAGAAATTTTGTAATTGGATTAGTAGTGGCCTTCTGGTCTCACACTGATATACCCGATCGTGTTATGTTACACTCCTCGGCGGTGGCGGCTCTCGAGCTTCTCGGCCCCTCACGGGGTATATCCTGCGGTGGTGTGGATAGTTCCTGGGACCGGTAAACGCGAAGCTTGTAGGGACTTTTACAGCGGAAATTCACTGTATTCACTGTATCAAAAAATACGTTCGACAAAACCTGTAGATCTGAACAGGCAGCGTCTTTTATATCCTATTACTCTTTTTTCGTAAATCAAACGATTTTTGAAAAAATTGAGAAAAATGTTGGAACAAAATAATAAAGTTTTTTCTGGAATTTGAAAACTGAAGTGTGTTTTCATTAGCTTTCATGAATAAACATTAACGAAAAATGTGTACTTTTTTTTTTACTTGCGGAACGTACTTCTCTTTATATATTACCTTTACCCCTGATATAGTGCAACCTGAAAATTTTGTTCACTTATAATAAAGAAAATATACGCAATTTCCTTCAAAATAATATGTCATTAAACAAAAAGTAAGTTCAGTGAGTTAAAAAAAAATACAAATTTTTCATCAATGCTTATTGATAATGAATAATGAAAACACACTTCAGTTTTTAAATTTCAAAAAAAATTTTTTAATTTGTTCCGACATTTTCTTACGTTTTTTGAAAACCGTTTGTTTTACAAAAAAAAAAAAAGTAATACGACGTAAAGACACAGCCTGTCCAGATCTACAGGTTTTATTTAAGTGCCAAGGGGCACGTTTTCCCGTTTCCGATCGAGCTCAAACTTGAGCACAGATTGTTCTTTTATTAATTGGACCAATCCTGGGGGGATTCCGTAAAAAAATTCAAATGTCGAAAATAAGAGCCACCATAGTATACAAATTGTAGGCGGATAATAAAAAGAAAGGAGGAGAATAAAAAAGTTGTTTTGTTCACAGTGTGTTCCAGTTCAAGTTCATTGAGCACTAAGTATGATCCTGATCTTTTGAAGTCTGACGTCGCACTCGCAAGGAGTCGAGTATCTCGACTGAAACGGGAGCTTGAACAGATACGAGCAGAAATGAATTGTACGCAGCGAGGAGTAGACACACTCGCAAGGTAAAATACTAAAAAGTTACCAATGGTAGCTTCTAATTCTTGAAAGTCAATGAGAATGTACTTCCAAGTTCGGCGTTTAGGATTGTAACGTATATGTATACATATGTATACATATAGCCATAACCATACGATATAACCATGCACTATAAACTGTAAACTATAAACTATAAACTATAAATTATAGACTATAGACTATAGACTAAAAATTACAAATTGAACGAAAGGCACAACAATATTTAAATAGTGAATTTTTTAACAGCGATGTTCTGATTCAGTACATGTACATGATATAGATTCTGTATATATTATAATAAGCGGTGCATTAATGTATAATAACCCAATAATCAAATTTTTTTCTTTTTTATCGAGCAGAATATCATTTTGATATCTCTTATCCACAATTTCGAATTTGTTGATTCCGTTTTTCCTTTAAACCGTGTAGTCTACATGTCTCCAAACAGGGGAACAAAATTGATTTTGTATGTATCTTATACATTGTAAATAGATATCGCAAAACACTTACATTTCATTTTTAAGTTAAAAATTATAGTATGTATTAAAAAAGATAAAAATTTTCGTTTTTCTTATGTTGAAATTTGAAAAAGTCAATGGCAATTACTTAATAAAATCTTATTACTGTAAAAATGTAAATCTTCAATTTTGCGTGTTTAAATTTTTTACACTTGGGTTATTAATCGAAATCGTACGCTTTTCGGAGTACTATTTGAAATTTTATTTAAATTCAGATATGTTGTAGTCTTGTAGCAATATATGAACGTATCTCAGAGGATTATTTCGAAATTTTAAAAATTGTTGATATTACAGACATCCGGAAGTGATTTTATTATTACTGAGCCGAAGTATCGTCGATGATTCTCGACGTGAATGATCGCTACATCATCCCTGATTCTTAATTCTGTTATTTACATATTTCTTACACTTAATTGAATAGAAAAGAGATTTGTATACTTAAAACTGCTTTCTTGTTGACTGATGTTTGTAAGATGCATTTGTATCTGATACTAAAGTTGAGTTAAAAATGGTCTAGATGAGAGTTTAAAAAGTATTACGATGCACAACGTGGAACGTGAAGTCATAAAATTAACGTCGAACTCGGGTTTTGAAGAACAATTTTTGATTTGTAGGCGGTTTCCGTAATAAGGCGTAGGTAGTGTTACACTTATTCGATTGCTGTGTCAAGCCTTGCGTTTAACTTTCGAAATGTAGTTGGATGCAAAATATTTGGGACAATTAACGCGTGATAGATATTCCGCTCGCTTTAAACATTGTTTAACCCTCGGTCGTCGGACCATTGTTACAACTATATAGTTGTTAACTACTATGTAGTTAATGATGTTTAGGATTATTTACTGCTTTACTTATTAATTTTTTTAAACTTATGTTTGGAGGTACTTTTTATAGATACGTTAGTCTCCCTTTTGTTTCTAATGTAAAAGCTGTTCATTTCATTTAATCGTCAGAAACTAAGTACACAGATTTCTCTATATATGTCGCAACTGTCTAGCTAATAAACGTGGCAGAATTATCGCCACTACCGCGGAGTATACCCCGTGAGGGGCCATGAACCTCGAGAGGCCTCGGACGCCGAAAAGTGTATGTAAACATAATACGGGTATATCGGTTTGAGACCAAGAGACCACTACTAATCCAATAACAAAACTTCTTTATTTTTCATTATTTTTTATGGGACTTTCACCAACATATTCGTCGCATTTTCCTAATGAAAATGATACCAAATATGATATAATTCCGATAATATTTACTTGGGTAATGAACGATACCTTTTTCGTTGAAATTTCCTGGTTTGTCTTCAGAAGAGTTTTGAGGCCAATCACAACTGGACACGAATTTTTGCAATTATTCAATACAATCTAATATAACATGACAGATAAATTCAGATAAAAAATGTTTGTACATATCGCACACGTACTTGTAAAGTGACACAAGTCAAAAACCTTTATTTTTGAGTTATCATTACACTGCGGATTCTATGAATTTATGACAGAAATGACTAAATGCAATACAAAACTGTGAAAATATTTAAGGAATCTAAATATCTTACTGTTTTACTTCCAGCCCATTAAAATGATTGAAAAAGCAAATATATGTCTATGTAGTTTGTATGTCTTACAATTAATGCAGACAATTTTTATTTCGCACAAAAATCCGCTTAGTTAAAAACTAAGTTAGTTTAAAAACTAAGCTGGGTCTCTTGTGTAACAAGCCAGGGCCGAGGGCAGAACGTGTGATCGATGAGCGTTTTTGGTTTATCAAAAAAAAATTCAAATCAAGAAAAATTGTATTTAATTGGTTAGTAGGTCCGCGGACGAACCTGACGCGAAATCAGGGAGTCACATAGGTTGGAAGAAATTAGTTACTGGGATATGTTAGTAACGGCCTCAAACCCTTAATATTATAATGAATTTGATACAACCCGAGCGGTAAGATTGTATCATATGGGAACGTTCAACTGTGAATTCCTGGATCGGAATGGTGGGCTAAAATAAAATGTTACTCGAATTTATTTTTGATTAAATTCTATATTACAAGAAATTAGATTCTGTTACAATTGTTATTGCAGCGGGTAAGAATAAGTTGTAGTTATCTAGTACTATTGTCGGTTAGATGTTGCACTGGCGATGTGGGAAACATGGAATGGTTGAAGAAATGACCGAAGCAGGCTTAACTTTACCTCAGGAAACCAGAAATTTTTTACTTTTTTTCATGTAATCCTGTAGATTTTGAAAATAGAAAGTGCCGAAGAAAATTTTTTAGCCGAGACAATACCGAAAATCCCAGTTTCGTCTCTTTAAATTCCGTTGTAACTGTTTCGTAGAAAATTATAGATACATAAATATCATCGGAATTATATCATATTTGGTTTCATTTTAATCAGAAAAATGTCACGAATATGTTGGTAAAAGTTTCATAAAAAAATAACGAAAAATAAAGAAGTTTTGTAATTGGATTAGTTATGGTCTTCTGGTCTCACATCGATATGGTCGACAATGTTGTGGCCGCGACGGCTCTCGAGATTCGGCCACTCACTGCTGGTGTGAGGTGTTCCACTGACTTGGAAACGTGAGATTGGCACTGACGTACAATGATAATTTACTGTATACCTTACCTTCAAATCAAACTAAAGCTTGATTTTTTCTATTGTGCAGCGTTGAACAGAAATTAAGCGGCCACCATGGTGGTTGTTACAACATTACGGAAGCACAGGCGATCATGACAGAGCTTCGTAACATACAAAAGTCTCTGAGCTCTGGTGAAAAAGAAAAAGCTGAATTGATGCAGTCACTGGCGCAACTCAAAGACGAATTGACAAGATTACAACTTTGCGAAGGCAGTCCGGAAGCTAGCACGCTTAGTTTGCCCCAAGAGAAACTTAGTACAGCATCACAAACCGATCTGTCGGGCGAGTTGGTCCCGATCGGTACTCGTTTGGCTGAGATGGCGCGAATGAGGCTTCAATACGACGAGGCGAGAAAGAGGATACAGCATATCCAACAGCAGTTGGCCGATCTTGAGGAAAAAGTAACGCCTGGTCAAACCGAGAGCGACAAAGACAAACTGTTGCTTTTCCAGGAAAAGGAACAATTGCTCAGGGAGTTGAGAAGTATCACGCCGCGTACGAGAACGCAGCAGGACATGAAGAAGATACAGAGCGAGATTCGACGTTTGGAACAAGATTTGAATAACGCGCTGGAACTGTCGAACAAAACTATTACCGATCGAGTACGACTTCATGAAGAGAAACAGTTGCTGTTGCAGCAACTGAGGGACGCTCTGCGTTCGATGGCAATGCTCGAAGGTCAACTAAAAACGCTGAGCGCGAGTACGCTCTCGGTGAGCAGCAGCTCCAGCCTCGGAAGTCTCAGCACGACGAGCAGCAAAGGCTCTCTAAGCTCTGGTCTGAGCTTCACCGATATTTACGGTAGTCCGCAATGTTTGGGCCCTGTTAGTTTGCAGCAAGAACGGCCGGTCGATATGGTCGATTTGCATCGACGGGTTGAGAGGTTGCTCAAGGGCTCGGAACAGAATAACCTCGTTAGCACCCCCTCGCCTGGCAGATCTCAGCCAAGTCTGTCTCCTAGATCTAGCCTTTCGAGCGTCAGCCCGCCGGTTTCGCCGCTCTACGAAAATGCTCCTGTAGGGCCACCCCCTGCGTACGAGCACGTAGAAATGCAAAGGCAGCAAAGACAGAATCAAAGAGCCGGCCCCGCCTCTTCGAGCGTGAATCTTGACGGGACTCAACTGGAGGATCGATTAGCGGAACTTAAGCTTAGTCAACATCAAACGCCGTCGCAGGAATTGTTGTGCACCGGTTCTCAAGATCGCCTGAAATTAGTCGGCGGGCCTCATCCACCTGTTGAGTTACAGTCAGGTAACATGTCTCAAGGTAGCGGTCTCGGTAGGCCTGCCGCCGCTGCTGCTGCTGCTTCCGCTACCGCTGCCGCGCAACAGCAACATCAACAGCAACAACAACAGTCCTCACAAGAACCACCGCCTCTTTCGCCGATCAGCGAAACGCCACCACCTACGGGAATCCGATCAAGAGCAAGCAGTTCCGGTACCAATACCAGATCCGTTTCCGCCGCTGTCTCGGATGAAAGCGTCGCCGGCGACTCGGGTGTCTTTGAAGCTTCCAATCGAAGGAGACTCTCCGAGGTGATCGGAGACGTCGATTCTTTGGCACTCGGCGAAATGAGTCTGGAGACGGCGCAGGTGCAAATCAAACTCAGGTATGTTGTTACATTATGTACAGTTTCGAAAATCTTCTTGCTACATATCTACTTTTATTTAGTTATGTGCTATTACATATATACTTACATATAACACTTCGCATTGAATTGGTGCATTTCAGTTTTGCTATTTTCTATTGATGTACATCAGAATCTCAATCAGAGAAACCAAATTACCGAAATTATATTTCGCTATATGAAAAATATCCATATGAAATTTCTAAAACAGGTACTTGTATAAATGAATAGAATATTCGTACTCCCATTGCGTTAAATATTACACAATAATTCGATTAATATTTAGACCACCATGCCACTGATGTATTGTATCATCGAATGTTTTATCTGGATTTCAAGAATTAATCTTAATAAAAAGATGTTAAATAAATCGCATTGAATCACACGTTTATTAGATTCGAAAATGTAACTTCTATCCGCGTGTGCTTGTGAGTAAATGAACACTGTATACTGTATACTAAAGTAATTATGTTGTGTAGGTATTCCGTAAGCGATGGCCTACTTCATGTTGGTATTGAACGTGCGAGAAACCTAGCTGCGCTTTTTATTCCAAACAACGCGCAAGTGTAAGTATTCAATTCATCTTATAAGATATTATACGTATACTACATGTGTATACTATGTGTATATATCATAATACAGACGATCTAAGTGTTTTAGTATATTACTGCTTTTTTTTTTGTTTCTTTTTTTCCACAATTGAAGTCTAAACATTAAAGAGACTCGTGGTAAGTTTGTAGAACCTCCAAGCATGGTCTTGGCACCAAAATGACTGCGTTTTTCAAAATGATTGTGAAGTACGATTATAATAGGCATGTGCGGGCCGCCCAATATTCGGGTTCGGGTCGGGTCGCAGAAAGTCGGGCCGGCTCGATTCGGGTGCGCGATACTTCATCATGACACATCGGGCGGCCCGAGAGTGACTCGACTTCTTCGGGCAGGTTCGGAAAGAATCGGACAAGTTCGGGCGAGCGAGTTATCGCCATACCTGAGATTCAACTCTGCGTTTTTATGAAATACATAGTGGTAATAACTGTACTTTTTTCATAACTTATAACGTAATTTTTAATATACTTGGTTTTTTTTTTATAATTATGGTAGGTATATTTGGCAAACATGTACATAATGTTTATTTGTATTAAATTTTGAAATAATGCACGTTAAATAAAGATTATGCACTTGTTTGCCAAATATACCTACGGTACTTATAAAAAAAAAACCAAGTATATTCAAAATTACGTTATAAGTTATGAAAGAAATACCATTATTACCATTATGTATTTCATAAAAACGCAAAGCTGAATCTCGGGTATCGCGATAACTCGCTCGCCCGAAATTGTTAGATTCGTCCAAACCCACCCGACGAAGTCGAGTCATTCTCGTGCAGCCAGAAACTCTCGGGTAGCCCGAAACGCTCGGGCCGCCCGATGTGTATCGCGCACCCGAATCGAGCCTGCCCGACTATCTCCGACCCGACCCGATGATTCGGGCGGCCCGCACATCCCTAGATTACAAACATTGACCAAAATTTGCTCGAAGCAGGTTTGACTAGCTGGGTAGGAACATTTTGCATATATGAATCTAGAAGGAGTTCTTCCGTTTGCTTATATATATGTTTGTTTAGGATGCGGATGCAACAAAATAGCAACACAGATAATCGTGTTAAGCCAGTAATTGACCGGCAATAGAAAATCGAAGTTCACTGATACTTTGAATAATATTTTAATTAAATAACCACAAACAGTTGAAACATTATTTGGAGTATTAGTTTCGAAATCTCAATATAAAAAGTGAAAAAGGAACTTTAAGAGCACACTTTAAGAGAATACTCGACAAAGAAAATTTCGAAGAAAATCATAATTACCAGACACATACCAACAATCAATAGCATTCTATAGCTGTCTATAGCTATTTACGTATAGACAGACGAAGAATATTATTTTTATGAATATTGGAAAAAATTTAATGCGAAGAGAAACTATTAAACGTTCCATTCAGGCAGCGAGAAGAAACGTGGCACGGAACGTAAGGTAAGGGCGTCGCCATATTGGTATGTAGTCAGCGTCGTCCGATGTGCAGAGCCGCGAGGAGGTTGGTCAGGATTAGGTTCGTGTGGGGGCTTGGAGGGGGCCGACCCGCTTGTAAATCTACGTTATCGACATCACCGTGTACTTATGCTGCCATCTAGCGGCACCACTCGTTAGATCAGGGCTGGGAATTATTGGTACGCGTCGGCCGATTTTCGAAGGCTACCCCTCCTGAACCCGGCCGCCCGTCTAGCTTCCTGTGGCGGTCCTGGTTCTCGACCAGCTCAGGCGCGTCCCATAGGCGCTATTCGTGGCACGTTAGGGCGACACCTGTATCAATAGGTTTCCAAACATTACCGTCGAGGTACTATTGTCAATGCATTTTTTTTTGTCAGCGGTATCTCCTGTAGGCCTATTCTACTGTTTCGCACGATAATTTCGGACGACAGCTGTAGAAAATAAATTTGGAAAATAAATTCGGAGGATAAACTTTAAAAATAATTTTTAATTGTATTGTCCAAATTTTATTAATATCCGGGATAAATTGGTAAGATCTACGGGTAAGGACGTAGCTGTTCGCATCGTCGACGCGTCGCTTACACTGTAAGGGTTACAATAGTGCCTATGGTACGCGCCTGAGCTGGCTCGAGAATTAGGACCGCCACGGGAATCGAGACGGGTGACCGGGTCGAGGAGGCATAGCCTTTGAAAATCGGCCGTCGCGTGCCAATAATTCCGAGTCCTACGTTAGACAACGCACGACGCTGAGTAGATGCCAACATGGCGGCGCCCTTATCTGTCAAAAACGCTTAACACGTTAAGCGCTACGTCGGTCCCTGGGAACCGACATCAAATTTTCCGTTCTGGCGACGTCGGTCCCCCAGGACTAACACTAGGCTTTTCATTTAGGCCAAACGACAAAAACTTGCGGTTACTCGCAACGTGATCGGAAAGTCCATAGATACAAGCTTCGCGTTTAACGTGTTAAAATCACTCAAATTTAAACACGCATATCTTTTGAACCAGTGAATTCCTAACATTAAAACTTGGATTTTTGGCATTTTCTCGTCAAAATGTACAAGATTATATTAAAAAAGCTAAAAATTTCTGGATTGACAAGGAGAAGTATAACCGTTTTTTCTTGATTCACTGTTAAGTAGCACATGGACGGTTGAAGGACACTTTTCATAGTCTTATCCGGCTATACTTTTTCCAAAGAGGAGTTAGAATAACAGTAGTTTTTTACGCGTTTCCAAGAAACAATTTCTAATGCATATGATAAATATATGATACACACTTGTAAATATATGATATTGATTTCTTAAAACAGTAGAAGTTCAAGGCCATCTTACCATTTCGTAGTAAAATTTTCAAAGCAAAAACTATGTTTTGATAATTACAAAATTATTTTCTTGAAATTTATATTTTTGGCAGATACCGATAGTAATTATTCGCATCTTTACTTATGTGAACGGGCTTGATAACGAGAGCCAAGCTACTACTTTCCTCCTGGTCGTAGGCGCAAAAACACATCGTGCACAATCTGCTGTAGGTTGTGGGTACAGAATTATCCCGAGCAAAGGCTATTCGATTAGCTAATATAATAAGTGCAAATGGGAAATGCGTGAAAGAAAAATGTGTCATCGTTTAACTCGTCTCGTATCGAGCTACATAACTGGAACAACTATGACATCGTGAAGGATCCGCGTAATGATAATTTTCATAAAAAGTGATATGTGCTAAAGCAGTGAAAGATTGTGTTTCGCCTGCACGTCTGGACGCCTGGCCAACTGGATATCTGGATAACTGAATACCTGGTCACCTGCAAGTCTGAAACGCAAAGACCCTAGACCACAGATCAATCCCACGGATCGATACAGAAAGTCACGTTGTTGAAGTGACTCCGTCATTTACAAAATACGGAGGGTAAAGACGTTCGGGAACACGTCAGAGCTTTTTTTGATACGATTGAGTTATAGTCTATTAAGTTATAGTCTACTGTCGAACTATAAGAATTGTTTGAACGTTGCGTGCCAAAGTTATCGCAGAAAGTGACGCGCAGCGTTGATGTGCGAGCCGTCATTTTGAATATCAAGAACAGGAGAAGACTACCAGAAAGGAAGTCGTACACCGAGAATAAAGAAAACGACACCATAGCGGAAAATAACTGGATGTCCGGGTTACAAAGGTACCATGGAAAGAAATTCGGCCACATAGCTTCACGGTACAAACAGCCGCTATTAAATCAAAAGAATCGCTGAAAAACATGCGGAAGTGTCAACATAAATCGTGCGTTTTACGTACCAAATTTGTTTTCTAATCTTTCCACCATCGTGCATCGGAAGTATAATCGACCTAAGGTACCGGGCCCTGTTCGACGAGTAATTGGCGTCAGTAATCGAGGAGAAATTAAGGGTGTTCGGTAAAGAAAAGCAAGCGATCCTATTGACTGATCGGGTGAAAGATCTTTATTTCTTCCACACAAGCACAAACACTAGTGCGATACGATAAAAAATTAGGACGTAGGTAACAAAAAAGCGAGGGCCAGTTGTTCCAGATATTCCGCTTCGTTTATCAACGGTCACTCAAATTGGTAGGAAACGAGATGTATTCAAGCTATTCGAGGTGTATGCAGCACAGTGTGCTATTTGGTGGGATATTTGGTTCGAATAGTCGGAAAAAACTGTTTCAGCGTTATTTATAGGCTCAAAGTCATAACATAGTAGGCCGTCGAATTTATCTTAACGTCATATTATGAAATCAAAACTACAATTTAACATCTAAAAGATCAAGATGACCTTGATTTTCTGTAAAAAGAAATTTTTCGAAATTTTATGTATGGAAATTTGCAGATGTCTAAATACTGTTCAACTTTTGTCCGAAACATTTTTTCCTCAGATCATTATCGGAAACCCTCGAAAAATCGTGATGATGGGGGAGTGCCTGCACCGAAAAGCTGGAAAAAATTATTTTTGTATGTTAATTATTATTTTAATACAAAATATGTACATCAGGAAACTTCTTATATATTTCTTATATATTTTAAGAACATTTTTAAATTATTATCATTAATTTTCACCAGAAAATACATCCGAAGTTCCATTCTCAGATGATGATTTTTCTTCATTGGATTCTGGTCATGTATTTTCATCAGTAGGTTGACTAGGAAGAAGTATCTCCGTAGATTCCTTTGAAGACGGCATCTTTTTCATTTTTCGTATTGATTTTGTATTTGTTACAAGCTTCACGAGAACAGTTTTGTGAGAAATTTTGCCTACAAACACGAATAGCATTGCCTATTACTAGTGGTCCATGCATTAATATTTTATGAATTGTGGGACTCGTAGGATACCACCAATATAATTTAATATACAAACAATAATACAATATAATACAAACTTCTCTGTATCTGTTTATATCCACTTGATATTATGTCTATCATTTTAAGTCTATAAGTCAGTTGAGCATCAACTCCTGCGATAGATGCTAACAATTCATAGTCCAAGAAAAATCTTGGGCTGGTGTTCTCGTCATTTGAGTTTCCGAGGCCAGGTTTCGGCATATCAACATTAATCCTCATTTTGTTTTTAAATTCTTCCTAATTAACTTTTTTTCTTTCTGTTACTATACATTTTTCCTCAGTTGATTCTTCTTGCCTTTTTTTAATCGATAATTTGTAAGACAAATGTAATAAAATTTCGAATATTCTTATACGAGCATATAAAATTGACAGGCCAAATCGGAGTGTCTGAGAATTAATTTCCCTTCTTATTAAATCGTTCAATTCTTGAGATGTAGCACCACATATTATATGTATAACATCTCATAATTAAAGTTGTATTCGTAATGGATTTACATATTTTGGCATCAATCATCATAAATAGCATAATATGTTTGATTTATATCCTTCATTGATTCTTTTCAATTCCCGTTTTTGTTAATTCATTTATTTTTGTCTGTATGTATGAACATTCCTTATTTTTTATGTCAACAGATTCTTTTACAAATCTTAGATTAGATTTAGATTAGAAGGAAATATCTGAGAGACGATGGAGTCGGGCTTTGCCATACTATTTTCTTGTTCTCAGAGCAAATTAACTGCAATGGAACCAATGAACTTTAACAGAAGTTGCGGTTATTGTGTAGGATTCTGGTACAGGAACATGACTAAGCATTCCCTTTTAGTTTTCTGAAGCACAGAATAACACGGGTATAGTTTCTTACCGTTTGTACTTACGATTTCGTATGGTTTCCTTGTGAACTGTCCCTCAACGAATATTGACAAAGCTTTTACATAAGCTTGATAACTATTTTCTTTCGTTTTGTTGTTTACTTGAATGAATATTTCTATATTTTATCGCACAGTTAGGAGATTTCGTTATTTCTTTCAATATTTCCAATGCATCTACCATTCTGGAAGCTCTTTTTTTTATTATCCAGTTGTAACCTCAGATAAGAATTATTCTGCAGTCTGTATTACATATATAATATTACAATAATGACCTTATACTAATGCGTAGGTCAAGGGTCGGCAACCCTATTGACCGCGGGTCAAAATCAACCAAAATGTGAGTATTGAAGAGACGTTTGGGTCAGAGATATTTTCGTATTATAACAGTCTTTTAGTAAATAATAAGATATATTTTATTAAGAAAATAATTACAAACATAGTTGATGTTTCATGTTTATATTATATAATTTATTTTTATATATTATACTTTATTTTCGGAACTAAAGTGGGTCACTTGAAATTATCAAATGGCTCACTCGGTGACCCGCGGGTCATAAGTTGCCGACCCCTGGTGTAGGTAGTGTAATAAGTACATATCAGTTGGAGTTACTTAATTGGTAATGCACGTGATAGTGACATTACATAATCCACAATCTTTCAGGAAGGAACATAAGATCTTGCATAGAGTGTTTGTAGGTCTGTGGAGTAGTACATTACACGACATGGAAAGAAAACAACCCCGTAATCTCAGGGTATATATAAATTTCAATCTGTGCGTGTCATATAGAGGACATTGCCATAAGACGTGATCAATATTCTGTGTCTCATGACTTCATGAACAGCCAGGGTTATTTACCACATTGATTTTAGCTAGAAAAAAGTTAAGGCTATAATGACCAGATCTAATTCTGTTAATGGTCACAATGGTTTCTCAAGATAAATTTTTCCTCATGTACCAGAGTTTCCTTCTTTCGTCGTGTAATTGTTCAAAATAATTTTTGCCTTTGAATCGTCCTTCGGTGACTATATATTAATTGATGTTATTGAAAGCACGTAATTTGGAGATCTCCCTTAAATCAGTATATGGTATTTTGAGAGAGCTATCTGGATCAACATTGTTCCTGGCAACATTGGCTAATTCATCAGCATTTTCACTAACATAAATATCCAGATGGAACGGTAACCAGTAAAATTGAATTTCATTGGAATCAGGATATTTTGTGCGGTGGTCATAAATTTTATTCCTGATAATTAGTATGTAAGGGTTAAGACTAATTGTTAGAACAAAGTTATTACCTTTCCGGCACTTTTTGATAATGTCCCTCGGACATTATTAATAATGGATTGCACTTAGGCCACTTTCAAAGTGATGGTTTTAATTACTGAACTAACTGTGAAAACTTATGTGTCCAAAATTATCGTATATACTCTGAATATACTTAACCGCAAATGTTGTTTGTGACAGCTAACTTGAAGTTCTACACGTAATTACGGACAACAAAAAATAATTGACAAATGGACTTAGGCCACTTTCAGAATAAACGGCTCATTTATTATCGCTATATGATAGCCAAGGTCAAGACGAATCCAATAACCTGTATATAAAACCTGGACATATGTATAAAATTGGCGGCGTCACGTCCGTGCCCATAACGACCTTCCAAAGGGGCAGGGACCTTCCTCTTTCGGGCCGAACGATCGCTCACAGGTTTAGGGAGCGCTCCCCGAGGAATTTCCGTATCGATTATTATCAACAGGTTGCTGACGTACAGTGAATTCTCGTTGCGAGTCAGTGTTAACCTCGCGGTTGGGAGTCAGTGAAACAACCCACACCACCGCGGAGTATACCCCGTTCTTCAGCTTCGCTGTCCGTTTCTAGATGCAACATTGTATCGGTAAAAGACATTTTCTCAGCCTTCTTGTTACTATCCGATGGTAGTCATAGGTTCATGACTTAGAGATGGATAGTGACATTTAGGTTTCCAGCGTGCACTGTGTATTTCAAATGCAACGTTCGGCGAGAACCTTAGCTTTCGTCTAATTGTCAGTCGCCAGAACCGCGCAACTTACTTATGGCAATTCACTCGGGCGCCAGTCTTTGACAGCTCGGTCTTCGATATGTACAACATTCGAACGCGGCCCAGAAAATTATTCGAAGTCGAATAAACCGTTGAATAAAGATACAGATAAAGATGAAAACTTTATTCAACGCTAAAGATGAATCGCTCGACGAATAAAAAATTATCCTTATCGTGAAATAACTTTGATAAAGATTATCTTATTCGTCAAATAACTTTGCGTCGAATAAAGCGCTAGATTCGTTATGTGTCGAATAGAGATAACGATAATTATTTTTATTTGACGTTTGACAAATAATTCTTTTATCTTTTATTCGCTGTTTGAAATGTCTATTTCAATAAAAATTTGCCCATCTCTGCTCCTACAATTATACTATAATATAATTTAAAATAATTATTAATATAATAAATTATATTAATTTATCCACGTGATTCTCTCTCGAACTCTTTATTATTCGGAATAGTATATCAAATACGCGTTACTCTATTTTTCAACTTGTTTCTGTTCTCATAGATCGACTCTTGGAACAATTATGGAATAAGCGTAAGGAAATAATGCTCGTTTAAGGTATATTTTTAAATTACAAATTTAGGTATCTCATATGAAGTCTGAAGTAAGAATTATTGATTTTCCCAAAATTATGCTTTAATACTTTCTTACGTACAATATTTCCAGGAATTTTTTGTCCTTGATATTAATTTCGCTTTTAATATTTTAACACTAGAAACAAAAAAGAGTGTCGGAGAATGTAACATTTGATGATAATCGATATGGTTCCGTGATGATTCGCCTTTTCTCACCGACGAGAATTTCCTCAGTGGCCTCCTACACCGACGAAATACCGTCACTGGCCTTCTGATCCTTACTCCAGACACAATATATTCTAGAGGGCGTTTGAAATCAGCGACATTTTTGGAAGGTCACGATGGCCCGTGTGGCTAGCAGTCTTAACAATATCATGTCGGTGCCCGTGTAACCCAGGAAACAGTAAATCAGCACAGTGATCGATAATCGATACGTAAGTTTCCCGCAGAGCACTCCCTAAACCTGTGAGCGATTGTTCGGCCCGAAAGAGGGCGGTCCGGTCCCTTCGGAATATCTGTTGAATTTTGCTTTTAATTTTGTAAATTAAAATCTTCTTCAATGTTATTATGATCTAAGAACGAAACAATGGGCTTGTGATAACTAATATACGAGATAAATAGTTTTGATTGAAATCTCTCTAAATATCTAAAAACACCCTGTCAATTGTAGTTTCATATTTTGTTGTACTCTTGTTTGGGTCATTGTAAATCCAATATGGTTTTTAAAAAATCAATTAAGGGCTTTGGTTTTTCTTTTGAGAAATCAACATTAAAATCTCTATTCAAAATCATATGTACCTAATTGATGTAAGTTCTAGAGCAGAGCATATCCTGCTGTTGTATAAACGAGCAAATTTTCATGGATGATTTCGATGATTTTATTTACATTTTGATTACGTAAGATGTAAATAGCAACTATTATAATAATTAGTCCATTTTCCACTTCAGATTTTGCTATACAAATCTCTTCAATAGATGATTTGTTACAGCCATATGATTGAGAATTACTACCCAGTTAGTCAAATGCTGTTTCGAGTAAATTTTGCGCAATGTTTGTATCACACTTTGCGAGAAAGATTTGTCCGTTTGGTACTAAACCCTGCTTGGAGCAGAATTTGGTCCCTATTTTGTATGAATTGGACACCAAAACTTATCGTCAAATTTCTAGCCAAATGCAAAAACAGATGGATCGGAATTTGAGAGCAAAGTTTGCAGGCAAAATTCCATGCGAAATTGGGCCCAAACCTTGGCTGTGTTATGGAGGGCACGTCGGTCGCACTAAGAGCTTATCTAACATTGCTCTAAGTAAGAGTAAATGTCGGGCAAAATCGGAGTAAAACTTTTTCTTGTGGGAATTAATAAATTATGAAGCACATTAGTAAACGTAAATATAATTGATGAAATGAAATAATACTGATACAATACTGGTGCGGTACATTATTGCACGCATGCACACGCGCTACCCGGGAACAATGAAAGCGAACGCTATGCGCGAACGGTCTGCGCCAACCGCCTGCACCTACGCTACTCCATCTATGGAGAGCCCTGGACACTGGAACCTTCTTCAATGCCCCACTTTTCTGTGTCCAAACCTAAGTTCTCTATGCATCGATGGTGGCACGTTCCTTTTAGCCCTTTGGTTAGTATGCCTGCCAGGTTTTCATCTGATGGAATACAGGGTGTCCCACATAAATGGGAACACCTAAATATCTTTCGTATTTACAGTCCTATCAAAAAACTTCAGAGGACAAAGTGTCACTATTGCAGGGGGCAATATAATGGTGAAGAAAAAATTTTTTATGTCGTGTTTTTTAATGAAATTTCAAGGTCACCGATGTTTTTTTAAATGGAATAATATATTTTTTTCACGATAGCATGATAGATAGATAGATTAGTGGATACCACCTTTTTGACTTTGAAATGACCTTGAGCAAGAATAATCATGTTGAAGCGGATGAAATGTGGAGGTTTAAAACTTACGTGTTTCAGCAAAGATTGCGCGTTGCTTACGTCGGGTTGACCTTTACATATCATGCTATCGTGAAAAAAATATAGTATTCCATTTAAAAAAACATCGGTGACCTTGAAATTTCATTAAAAAACACGACATAAAAAATTTGTTCTTCACCATTATATTGCCCCCTGCAATAGTGTAACTTTGTCCTCTGAAGTTTTCTAATAGGATTGTAAATAATAACGATATTTAGGTGTACCCATTTATGTGGGACACCCTGTATACTCCGGGTTTATCAATGCATCTTCCACATTTTCCCTGATAATGTGGTTTCGTCGTATGATTATCGACTCTACTCTTTGAGAAGTCTATTGCAGATCTATTGTCGCAGTACCGTCTGCATTCGCCTGCAACATATTCATTTAAGTCTAACTCTATAACAAACATTCTTACCCATGCTATTTCTTTTACACCATTCGCCATGGATACGTATTCCGCCTCTATAGTTGATGTTGCCAGGCTTTTTTGTTTGCATAAACGCCAATGAAGAATGTTCCTTCCAATATACATGGTTAGACCGGAGAACGAATGTCTATGGTCTTAATCTCCTACCCAATCCGCATCACAAAATAGACTAATATTCGAACCTCCGTTGTGCCTGTATATTATACCAAAATTTTTAGTCTTTGACAAATATCTAAGTACATGCTTCGCTAGGCCCCAATGTACCCTTCCCGGGTTTGCGTTGTATTGCGATAACATTGTCACCGCAAATAGAACGTCTGGCCTAGTATATAAAGCTAGGAACATCAGTGACCCAATTAATTCCCTGTATGGAATTTGCACCATCGCATCCTTTTCTTCTAGTGTAGTTGGCCCATCTTTTGTCGTTAAAAGGACTCCCGGATCTAACGGTGTAGATGCTCCAGGACATTCCTCCATGTTGTACTTCTGTAGTAGCGTCTCTACGTATTGTCTTTGTCACATGCGTATATCTTCCTTGCGAAACTTCTCTATCTTGACCCCCAATGCACGGCTCATCTCACCAAGGTCTTTTAATTCACATACTGATAATGACTCGTGTTATCGACGCTGACTCGCTCGCAAATATGAATAAATCATCCACGTACACGATAATTGTTGTCCACTGTCCCCTAAGGTAAGTGCAGCTCGATGACTTCAACTTCCGAAATCTATGCTTGGTTAGGAATTCATCCAACTCCCTGTTCCAATTTCTCTCGGACTGTTTCAGCCCATAAATTGGACATAGCAATCTTGCAATTTCTCCTGTCTCGTTTTTGTGTAGCGGTGGGATTCTCATGTAAATTTTCTCTTGCAGTTCTCCGTACAAGTACGCACACTTTATGTCCACGTGCCTGGTATACCAGTTGAATTCCGCTGCTAATGCTAGTAATATTCTGATTAGGGAGAAGCTCGCCACTGGCGAATATGTTTCTAAATAATCGATTCCTCTCTTCTGCGTGAATCCCTGTATCTCGCCAATTTGCCGTCTGCATCGGTTTTTATTTTAAAGATCCACTTGCTGCCGATGGCAGTTTTTCCTTTAGGCAACTCGGTTATTTTCCATGTGTTCCTGCTTTCCAAACTATCTATCTCGTCTCGTATGGCATCCTTCCACGCCTCTGTCTGCGGGGAATTCAAGGCCTCAGTTAAGTTTTGTGGTTCCACTATTTCTACAAAATTGGCTTCAATGTCGCATTCGACATTATATCTATTACCTACTAGTATGCACTCCACTGCTCGATTGTACAATTTATTTCTCCCCTGTCTGTACACCTTTAGATGCAACACGCTTGGCGTGTTCCCAGTCCATATAGCCAATGGTACTTCGTAATCAATTCCGGTATGGCACACTCTATTTTTGATATACGCTGCAGTTGTGACTGCTTCGGCCCAAAACTTGAGAAACCGGCTGAAGCGAGCATCGACCTCGTCATGTTTAGTAGCGTTCTGTTGATCCTTTCTGTGACGCCATTCATCTTCGGAGTTTCCACATTTGATGGCTCGTGCCGATACGTCCTGAAGTATCCGTCAAGTTCTCTATTACAGGACTCCAGTCCATTGTCTGTTCTAAATCTTTTGACTTTTTTACTCTGCTCACGCTCCACTTTGGATATGTAATCTTTGATGTGAGTTTTAGCTTCGTCCTTGCTTCTCATACACTTTACAATCGTTTTCCGAGAAAAGTTATCGGTAAAGGTGATGAATTACTTACTCCCACCAATTGAATTCACTGGTATAGGGGCAAAAACGTCAGAATGGACCAACTCGCATACCTGTCGTGTCTGTCTTTCCCTTAGTCTCTTACAGGGAAGTTTTGTTGCCTTACCAAGGCAGCACGCATCGCAGGCAAACTTAGCGCCCTTTGGATTAGTCAGCCCTCTCACGGTGTTTTCCTCTGCCATTCGTTTAATGATTTCGTGGCTTGTGTGATAAAAACGCTGATGCAATATTTCGTTCATGTTGAAGTTTAGTACATTTGATTCTATTCTCGTGGGTTCTGTCACATCCGCCTCAGCCTTCACGATATATAAATCATCTTTCCGCTCAGTCTTGCAAACTATTGTTTTGGTGACGTTATTCCTTATTATAACTTTCCCTTCTTTGAATATTAGCACTATATATACATTATGCAATGTAATGGAATTTTTCTTACCATTCACTAACGTTATCAATGCTATGTTCCATTTTCCCTTTGCTTTCAGGGTTGCGCTGATTTGTTTATTTAGGCCCACCGCAGTATTCACTACTTCTGACTTTAACTCAACGAATTTGGTAAACTATTCCCTATTTCTGCATACGTGGTGTGTACATCCGCTATTCAGGAGCCACGCATCATCTATGTCTACATTGTTCACAGATACAAGAAATGCGTCATAATCTTTCCTTAACTTGGGCTCGTACTTTCTTCTTCCTCTCTCGGGTTTTGATCGACAATCTCTTTCCATATGGCCAGCCTTGTTACAATTAAAGCAATAATTAATTAAATAAAGTACCAAATATCGTTTTAACGAATAAGGCTTCTTTGGGAATTGCTTCACTGTCAGCATTCTCGTTCCAATACTGTCCATGCTTCATGCGCGCTTACACAGTCTTCTATGTGCACCTGTTGGTCTGTTTCAACGTGTAGACCTATTGCAGCAATTGCTTTATTTTCAATTGCTATGTACGTTGTTCTTTGCGCATCTGTAGGGTTTGCGGTCAGCTCTACTTTCCTTAGCATATTATCTTGTAGACATTTGCCTCTGAGATACCATTTCATCTCAATTTTCCTTGACCGATAATTATTATTATTTAATTTGGTTACCTGATTTTCGTTTTGGTTTTCTCTCTCCATTCTGATACAGAACTCTACCGTTACCTGTTTCCTCACAACGCCACGTGGGCCCATAACCATTGTTGTGGGAATTAATAAATTATAAAGCACATTAGTGTAGGATTTCCCTATTTTACGATGTTGCGATCGAATTAAGTAATCGATCTACGTGGGCAGGGATCAATTAATGAGCCGACTCGCAACGAACATATAATATGGTTTAATGAGAAATAAAGTGACGAAACAAAGATATAAGTATAACCGTACAACCGTATACGGCGACGACCGACGCGAGACTCCTCGATCGTCTCTCCTTCGCGTTTTTCCTCGACGTTGTTCGACTGTCTTTTTTTTCGGCGTTATTCGTCCGTCTTTTCTCCGAACACGCGTTCCGCCTGTTCTTCGCGGGAAGCGCGTTTCGCCTGTTTTTCCCTTGTTCGATTGTCTTTTGTCTGGAATCTAGACATCCCACATTAGTAAATGTAACTATAATTGATGAAATGAAATAATACTGAACAATGAAAGCGAACGCTGTGCGCGAACGGTCTGCGGCAACCGCTTGCGCCAACGCTGCTCCACCTATCGAGAGGCCTGGGCGCTGGACGTTCTTCACTTTTTGTAGGAGGCGAAACGGAATTAAATTGTTGAATATACATGAAACTTCAAATGGTACAGGGTGTCCCAAAATTCAATCAACTCTGTGAAATGGGTGGTTCCTGAGGTCATTTGAAGCGACATTTTCCTTTGCAAAAATGTCCGCCCCGGCTTTGTTATTAACGAAAAACATGGACCAGTCAGAGCGCGGCCGCAGCGCGCGATGGCGGGGAGAGTCCGGCTTAGATCGCGCTGTACGGGAGTCTAAGAACAAAACTAAACAAACTATTGCGATTGTATTCAATATTGTAGTACAACCGGAAAGGGAATGATTCCTCACATAAAATCTAATCGAAAATAAGCAATATAGTTTTTTTCATACGGAGCTTCATTTTCGAGAAAATCGAGTTTGAAAATTCTTTAGATACACGTATACTTAGACAGAGTCTGCTTTGTTCGCTCAGTCTAGCCCACAATTCCCTTTGTCGCTTGTATTTATAAACAATGTAGAGACTCTTTGTTATTAATTAAAGTCATACCATATCCTAAACGATACTGTTTACAGATGCAAGCAACGACCATTTTCCCTTTCTTTTTTGCAAGCTTTGTTTATCAGGTATGCTAATACATATAAATTATCCGTTGTCCCACTCTCTTTCCTGAACCCTTTCTGGTTCTGCGGCACCATATTATTCTTTTCTCTCTCTCCAACCTCTCCTCTAACACCACCGTGTAAATTTTGTACATACTTTCTACTTATCGGTATTATTATCTCTATCTTCCACTCTTCCGGCCATCCTTCTCCCTTCGATACTCTGTTACATATTTCCCACACCTCTCTCTTTAGGTTCTTTCCTCCATATTTCCATATCTCATTCCTCATTCCATCTTCTCCTGCCGCTTTCCCTCCTTTCAATCTTCTTATCACTCTCTCTATCTCTTCCATTCTTATCTCGTCCTCGTTCTCCTTATCTTCCCTTCTTATTCCACCCTCTACTATTTTAGCTTCCACTCCACCTAGTAATCCCATAAAGTATTCCTTCCATTCCTCCATTTTTATCTCCTCCTCTATTCCTTTCCCCCACCCCTCCATTTTTCTTAGAAAATGCCAAACCTTTCCTTCTGTGTTTGCTTTCCCCGCTTCCTGTAGTATTCTATCATTTTCCGGCCCTTTTTTTCCCTCACATAGCTTGTTGTATTCATTTTTCTTTCTTGTATATACATCTCCCTCTTCTTTTCCTACTTTCCTACTTCTATCCTCTCCCCTATTCTTTTCCCAGTTACCTCTATTTCTTCTCTTTGCCCCTTGAATTTTTCCTTTACTTCCCTGTCCCATTCCACAATCTAGTATATGTTGTAACGTGATACTTTTTCACCGCCTAGAAGAGCGGGGAAATCGGGCAGCTCCGGGATTTTGTAGGCACTGAGATTGGGCCGCGGGCGGCCGTACGGGCACGATCCACCCGGTACAAACGCGTCCTCGAGGGTTCGACGCTAAAAAAAGGGAACCTGCTGCACGGGCGCCAGGCACCGGAAGGGTGCTACGCGAAATGCGACAATTTCTTGCCTTCGGGGAAAACCGAGGACGAGGATCGGACCTTCGAGTATCGCGAGACGAAAAGGACACGCGAACGGTTCCAAGGTTCAGACACTGGAATAACGAGGCTCCCACGGCAGGGCGGATCTCGTAGGTCGAAATAACGATTCACGATATTGGCTCTAGTTCTTTAATCTTACAAGGAGAGGCCACGACCTTCGGGTCACGGATTCTGTTGAAACTTTGCACACTTATAGATCTCGTTCTCCTGTACACGAATATATACCAATATAGGGGCAGATACTCAATAGTTTTCGAGATATTGACGATTAAAGTTTCATTATTTCGTATCTAATGCCGTTTTCCTTCTATACTACAAGAGTCGGTGTGGCGCGACGGTAGCGTTCCAAGTTTTCAGCCGGGCGATCAGGGTTCAAAACCTCCCTAATAACGCGTTTTTTTAAAAATTTATTATGTTTTATCATTGCATATTTATATTATTAATTTAATTAGATTAAATTTCACGCATAAAATTGCATTTTGAATTATAAATAACATGTATTTATTTACTAACAACAGGTTTATTTACTATTATTATACATTATTATTTATATAATAAATATATATTAAATTTTAAGAAGTCTTTATAAATATCCTGTGTTAATTTTCCGGATTTCGAACAAATTACTATTACGTTTGCGTGATGTGACATAAGTTCATGTACCTTTCCTTGAAGAAGTGCGGTCTTTTCTCCCTTATACGATATTGTCCTTTTGAACGTTGATTGATACTGACATCCTGTTTGATCCGTGTTGATTACATAATTTAAATGGAATTTCGAGGTGATATATTTTACTACTTTCCGATAATTTTCGGCAGCCTGCTATATTTTATCAAAATGAAATCGTTACTTATCATTATATTGAAATTTAATCGATTGAAATTGATAATATAAATATGTAATGATAAAACATAATAAAATTTAAAAAAGAATGCGTTAGTCGACAGGATTTGAACCCTGTTCGCCCGGCTGAAAACTTGGAACGCTACAGTCGCGCCGAACCGAATCTTGTTATAGAGTAGAAAAAATACGGCATTACATAGGAAATAATAAAACTTTAATCGTCAATATCTCGAAAACTATTAAGTATCTGCCCCTATAATTGTATATATTCGTGAACAGGAGAACGAGATCTATAAGTATGCAAAGTTTCAACAGAATCCGTGACCCGAAGGTCGTGGCCTCTCCTTGTTAGCCCAATGGGTTACGAAGCACGCGGCCACGTAGCCGCACCTGAGAGCCCGCACTCTTCATACAAGGTTGGCCAACAGGTGGAATTTCGTAGCGCGTGGTTGTTGTGGAGTAAAATACCGCACTCGTACGGTAGTTCGGTACGCTACAAAGTTCTCGTCGAGACGAGATTTCGCGGAACGCAGGTGGACGGCGCAATTACAATTTGACTGTCACGATAGTTCCCGCAACGAGACGAATTTCAACGCGCTTGCCGCACGATACGCGAGCTCGCGTGTCCGCGAGGGCGCGAGGTCCACGTCGAGCGTACGCGGTGCGATATTATCCGTTAAACGGTGTTCGAAACGCGCTACGTGAGAATACCAAATACGACTACACCCCCTCCCCCCGCACGCGACTTCTCCGCAAAAAACTCCTCGCGAAACGACTCTAAGAGGACGACTCCGTGGACTTACCATTTTCGTTGTTTGGGAGACCCTCCACCGGTGACGCGACGCTACCTGTGGGCGGCACGCTATGGGTCGATCGCTTGCTCGCACTCGCAGCTCATAGATACTATTTACTAATGCGTTTACACGATACGGGAGTTCACACGACAATGATCCTCGGATTTTCGGCAACGCGACGCACCGATCCTTATTTGCCTCACCTCGCCTTATCCGTAACTTGCCTAATGTACCCTCGAGTGGTCCTCGTGCTCCGGACCATATCGCGAAATCCATAACGGCCGCACCTCGCGGCCGGAGGAGGTTCGAAACCTCCTAGAGTATGACCGCACAACCCACGCTATAACCCCATTTTTGGGCGGGATGGGGCGGCGGCAGAACCGTGAAAGTGTCGGATGTTCGATATGAAGTTTTCGTCCTGCGTCGGCGCCACCGCGTTTTCTGGGCCGTATGCGGTGGTCCCATTTTTTCCCAAAGTACCCGTGCACGAGATTTCCAACGAAATGGTTATGGTTTTTTCATCGGGCGGATCCACGAAGCAAGGCGCCCTTTGGCGTTGTCGTAAGGGTCGGTGGTGTGCGCAGCACGTTCCTAAAACTGGGTCGTACTCGGCGCGCGCAAAATTCGTCAGAAATCGATCGATAATTAATTGATACGGGAATTCCTCGGGGAGCGCTCCCTAAACCTGTGAGCGATCGTTCGATGCGAAAGAGGGCGGTCCGGTCCCTTCGAAAGAACGTTAGGGGCGGAGAAGTGACTTCACAATTTTTGCAACGTCATATATGTATATGTATATTTATAATCTAGATTTGTATTATGTATATACACATTTGCTGCAATTTTGTTCCGGTCTTGAATTTGGCATCTTTAACAGTTTCATCAAAATATTTTGTCGATGAATATTCCAAAGATTCTGTCTATTGTTGTTTAGGTATATAAAAGCTGCCCTGCTTCCGATGCAACTACCTGTTAACCACATATGTTGTACGAAACCTGTAATGGATTTACATAAGCCAACCTTTGGTGAAACGTTCCCGATTGCAGTACCACTTAATAAATTGTACACGAAAACGCTTCAAGTTAATGTTTGGTGTACAGGCAGCGAGTCTGAGGAGTGCTTGGTATGTATTTTTTCTTTTCTACGTTACGCTTAATGTCATAAAAATAGTTCTCATCACAGTGAAAAAGGAGCAAATAAATAATAAAGGGTAGAAAATAATGTAAATTTCGAAGTTGGATAAATTTATTGTTATTGAAACAGATTTTAAATATTATACTAAATACATGGCTTTTAATTTATCGACGATTTCTTATTGTCCCGTTTTATATTTATCTCCGTAATTGTTTAATACACAGAGTTTTCTAGTTATCATATTTGTAATGCTGGCTATTTTTTCAGGGTTCTGCCCAAGTTTCCCTTGCAGACTTTTGTCCAGAATCACCCAGCGTAAAATGGTACAACCTGCTGTCTTTTCGTTTCATGCAGCCACCTGAGAGTCCTAGTACGAGTACTAGCAATAGCAATAGCAATAGCAATAATAATAGCAATAGCAATAATATTTGTGCTAAACATGATAAACAAGAATCTGACATATCAGTTTATCGCACTGGACAAAATACGAAAGAGGAAAGTAGCGACGAGAGTACAATAATCAGCTCTCAGACCTCTACCTTGACAAGAAATCAAGGATGCGACGAACTGCAAACAGCTATTTCCTTGAAACTGGAAGAACTGGCTAACTGCTTGCGAAGTCCTGAAGAAGACGATCAAAATGTTGGTAGCGAGAGCGGCAGCGATGACAGTGACGAAGAGGGAATTATCGTAGAATTCATGATGGAAGATAATATTTTAGAGGATGTATTGGAGCATGAGGTATGATATTAGTAATTTTCAGGGCTTGTTTTTCTAAAAAAAGAAAAGTACCGGAACTCACTATTAAAGAAAATTATGTTCAAATATCATCTAAATAAAATTTAAAGCAGATTTTCCTATGCCACGAAGCGCATAAAGAATTAAACAAAATTTTGTAATATTTTTTTATTTTAGATGTCAAATCTAAAGGTAAACAAACAACTAAAGACTTTAAAACTCAAGACTAATTATAAAATACAATTGAATAACATATGAATAGAAGAATAGAAGTGAATAGAAGTTAGAAGTTTCATTTATTTGAATAGAAGTTTATAGTGATTTTTAAAGTTTTATATGAATATGTTTAGAGTGAGGCACCCAAGACTATCACCGAAAATATCTCCGTTGTTTTTAGTAATACGAAAAAATGTTTGGTTCAGTGGGGCAATTATTGTGACGGAGAATTTTTTTTCCGATATTTCGAGGTCATCGCCGTTTTTTTTTTTTAGGGAACGACATATTTTGATTAGCGTAACGTTATATCTAATGAAAAGGCAAATTCAACCATGTATAATACGTTGACCTTCAAATAAACTTCGAAGGAGTTATTCTCCAAAAAGCATAACTTAACATACGAAGACCATGTTCATACTTACCGTACTCTACTAGGGTTCCGTTGATTTAAACACTGAAACATTGTTGGAAGACATCTCCTGCTTACAAATTGCCTTACTGTGCTGTGATAGCACAGTACTTTGTCATATGTGTCATATATGCACTATCATATTACAGTTAAACCTGTTTTTGTGCGGTCCTCTTCTATGCGATTTCTTTTTGTGCAATTTTTTGTATGAATGCCAACCGTGTTGGCATTACAACACTCTTGTAATGTTCTCATCACAAGAAGATGCGCGTTTTTTACTACGATGAGTAGTATTGAATTATGTGCATTTTGAAAATTTCTCCACGTTTAAAATGAGAAATTAAATTTTTTTAAATGTTTCCATGTGTAATTTAATTATTTATTTTGTTTGGAAAGCACTTTCTCGCTATTTCATAAATCTTTGACATATTTTCTAAATGAGACTTTTCTTTATGCGGTCCCTTTCCACCGCATAAAAAATTTTCTTTAATATGTTGTAAAAAATTATTTGTTATAGCTATTTATGCAGTTTCTGAATATTTTTTTTGTGCGGTTTCTTTTATGCGGTTCTTATTTACCGCACAAGAACAGGTTTGAGTGTATATCAGTGTGATTTCAGTGTCAGTTTCGAAATGTCGTATTCGTTCGGTGAAAAATGTGATATTGTAATCGTCTACTGCGAATGTAGACGAAACGTAGTGCAAGCTCAATTACAATATGCAAGAACATATCCTGATCGGAAACATCCTAGCGTTCCAACTATCAGAAGCGTCTTCAAGCTCTTTCGAGAAACTGGAAGAGAAGTGGAGATAAGAAAAAACGTGTACGAAATAAACCCAGATAAATGTAAATAATGAAATAAATATTTTTGGTTCCGTAGTTGATAATCCACACATTAGTACATGCGAAATAGCCAGACAGTCAAATCTTTGTCAACGATGCGTGTTAAGAATTTTACACCGGCATCAATTTTATCCTTTTCATTTATCATTACACCAAGAATTGTAGTAAATTGTTGTCAACGAGGGCTCCGTCAGAATCTGGAATTTTTTGATAATGTTTCATTCACGAATGACTTAACATTTACCTATTATGGTTCAGAAAATTTACGAAATGCTCATTATTGGGCCGTTGATAACCCACATTGGCCCCGTAAAGTAGAACACCAAAGGGAGTGGAGTATTAATGTTTGGTGCGGTATTATAAACAGTACAATAATTGGGCCATACTTTATAAACGGAACCTTGACGGGACAAAATTATGCACGATTTTTGAGAGAAATTTTGCCGGATTTATTTGAACACATAATCCTACAAAATCCTAGTGAAATGTGGTTCTAACACGATGGATTCTCTGCTCGCTACGCCAGTATATCAAGAAAAGTATTGGACCGAAGTTTTCCTAGCTGTTGGTCCGGACGTGGTGGAACAGTTCAGTGGCCAGCGCGTTTACCTGACTTGAATCCACTTGATTTTTTTTTTGTATGATGAACATTAAAAAATAAAGTATACGCCAATGTACCAACGATCGCTTTCACCGATCGAATATGACATTTCGAAACTGAGACTAAAATCGTACTGATATAATATGACACAAAGTGCTGCACAGTACGGCAATTTGTAAAGAAGAAATGTCTTTCGACAATGTTTCAGGGTTTAAATCAACGGAACCCTAGTAGAGTACGGTAAGTATGAAAATGGTCTTCGTACGTTAAGTTATGCTTTTTGAAGAATAACTCCTTCGAAGGTCATTTGGAGGTCAACATATTATACATGGTTGAATTTGTCTTTTCATTAGCTATAATGTTAAAAAAAAAAACGGCGATGACCTTGAAATATCGGATAATATAACTTAGAGAAACAAAACTTCTCCGTCACAATAATTGTCCCACTGAATCAAATATTTTCTTTCTGAAACATTTTTTTTAATTGTGCCTAAAAGGTTCCACCTCACCGATTTTGATAAAATTTCTTTCTTTTTATAAAACTTAACATTCTGAACAACTTTTTCCTGCACATGTAATCACCGCTCAAGCTTAGTTTCATTGAATTTTTCCGCTACGTGCACATCCGTGACGCTCGTAGGGAATATTTTTGAACATTTTGCGTAACAGAAATAAAGCAAATGAATCTTACACGTTGAATTTTGTTTATTCCATTTTTCTGGGTTGAAGGTCATTTGCAGGTCATATTGTGTTACATGGATGAATTCGTTATTTTGTGAGCTACAACATTACGTTAACGAAGATATATCATTCCATTTAAAAAACATCGATGACCTTGACATCTAATTAAAAAATGACCTTGAAAATTTTTTCCCTTACACCGTTACATGTGGCCCTTCAAACAGTGTAACTTTGTCCTAAGAAGTTTTTTTGTACAACGAAAAGTAACGGAGATATTTAGGTGTTCTGTTTCTTCGGACTCACCCTGTATATTGTTACGGGTTCGGGGCATCTTCAATAAACAAAACGTATGAAACACCAATAAACCTTTATTAAATAGAGGAGGAGTACTCAGCTTTGTGTCTTCCCTCAACGGCGTTCATCAACCGACTCTGTCATGTCTCCGTTGCAGCGTCGGCTTAGTGACGACGATATTTCAATAAAGGTTTCCTCCTCCATTTAATAAAAGTTTATTGGTATGTTATACGTTTTTTTCATTGAAGATGCTCTAAACCCGTAACAATATGTATTTCTTCTTCTTTCTGCTTCCGTATTATGTTGAAGCTTATCCCGCGTATCTTATATAATTAGCTAATCGTTTCAATGGAAGAACTGCTTATTAACTAATAGGAGAATAAGCGCAGAATAATGTCAAACAGATGACGATGAAAGGTTAAATGGTGTTAAAATTTTTATATGCACTTTCAATAATATCGGTACAAACATGTATGTTTATTTTCTATCAACTTAATCAAGTGATAATTATACTTGTAATTTATATTCTATTATGATCTCTGCTATAATGTATTCATATAAATGTTAACAATAGGAGGATGAGGAATTGACCGAGGAAACAAAGCAAACAGAGGACAAAGAAACGAACACTGAATGCATTTTTATACCGGAACAAGGGAAACAGAGGAAACTTTCGGCAGCTGGTGTTACTCCTAACAGTATGTACGATGATAAAAATTCTATCGTCATTAAAAGAAGTCAAACTTTCTCCCCGAGTGCCGCAGTGAGCAAGAATCACTATATTTGTCGAGTAAGTACAGGCAGTATACATTTAAATGACACAGCATTATAATTATAATATTTATTGTTTATACCATTAGTTACTCAAGTCAAAAATCGCACCATTGACATTGTTTTGATGTACGTATTTTGTAGTTTGATTATTGAACCCCAAAAAATAAAATGATATAATTTGAACAAACATGTTCAATCTACTATACATTCAATTAAAGCCAAAATCTAGTGTAAACTGCTAAGAATGAACGAACTTTCGTAAATTTACTTTCAACAATTAGTTTGTACAACTCAAATTTATGCTAATAATTATTTAATGTGTAACTAATAATAATATAATTATTTATAGAGTTAGATGAAATTTTACTATCTCACCACGTTTCTATTTACCATTTTGTTAGCATAGAGTTGAAAACAGTCGGTAATAAAAAAAAAAGGCAACAAGAGGCGACGAAAAGTTGTGTGATGTTACTTCAATGTGGACATAGCTTGAGAATTCTTTCTTTTCTGTAACAAGACATATTCACATTGTACTAATTAAAAGTCATTACTATAATAGGTGTATAAGCTTCACCGTTCACAATTATTTTAAATAACAATCGCACAGGGTGTCCCAAAAATATTGTACTTCCTTGAAAGGGGTGATTCCTGCGGTCACTTGAAGTAACTTTTTCAGTTTTCACTTATTCACTTTTTCAGTATGAGCGCAGCTACAACTGACAATGAGCGTGGCGTTAGCATTGGCCAAGCCGGAATACGTCCGCTGTTGCCGCGCTCTGATTGATCCGTGCTTTTCTTAATAACTTAAAAACAAATCCGCGAAACACATTTTCGCAAAGGAACAAGTTGCTTCTAATGACCTCATTGACCTTTCAAGAAAATACAACATTTTTGGACACTCTTCATACGTACACATACCTAGCTTAATATCATACCAAATGCTTCTGAGAGAATATTTTCGTAGCATTATACTGTCAATTTAATGAAAAAATCGATTTATGACCCTCTTAGAATTTGTTAGCATTGGATCAATTGCAGAAAGTCTTTGACAAAAACGTTCGCTCGAAAATAAACAGTTCAAGTTAGTTAATGTTTTTACATTAGTGTAGTTGTTTCTACAATCAGTAAAAATATGCAACATTGAACAATCTTTAAGGGCCCGGTCTTTGTAGATTCGCGATAAGGTAGAGTGACTACATTACCGTAAAAAGAATGGTTTTATGTGCCACAAGTTTTCGTCCTTATATAAGAATATTTTGTCGTCGGTAAAGGTTCAATCTAGTGCGCGCTGGTCAGGAGCTGCCGAGATTATGCAGGTATTTGGTAATATAAGCGTTAGAAGTAGGCCAAAAATTGACGATGTGCATGCCGTGGAATGCAAGCATTTTTATGCCATTGGATGAGTTTTTTGAGTAAAGTCGAGAGCAGCGCGCACTAGAAAATATCTCCAACTACAAATTGAGCTATATTTTGTCTTGATTCTCTGCGAAATAAAGCCAAAAACTTGAAGCACGTTTCTGGCGTCAGAATTCATAATATCGATTATACAGAGCAAAAAATGTGACAAGTTTAGTCACAGACTTAAGACCTGTCGGATCAAGACCAAGACGGATCTTAAGTCTGTGTCTGAAGGCTGTGAATGGAAATTATTAATTAAAAAGTTATGTGGCTATCCCGAGCCATTAAGTCAGAACAATTGGGGTGGATGACAACCTTTCTTTTTTAAACTATGAAGTAGTTAAGAAGATAAAGACAAGTAGTTAAGGATCAGTAGTTAAGGACTAGTACTTAAATATAAGTAATAAGACACTTAAATATAAGTATAAATATAAGTGTATTTAATCACTTAAATATAAGTGATTTCATTATTGAAATTATTGTTTTGACAGCTGAATCGAAGTGACAGCGATAGCAGCATGCCGCTTTATAGAAGGGGTGGACCTTTCCAACGAAATTCAGTCGAAAGAAGATCTTTACGGTGGCGACGTCCTTCGTCTGCGCTCAGTTGCAAAACCGTCTCTAAAAAGTGTACCAACTTACCGCCCACTGCTAGAACATCGTTGGACCTCGAATTAGACCTCCAAGCACAGCACGCTAGACTGAGCAACCTTCAAGATGAAATCACACGGTTACGAGAACTAAAACAGAGGTTGGAACAGGCGCGAGAAAAAGGAGACACCGATTTTGCGACTTGGTTGTTAGAAGATCATAAGTTCCAAAGCCTCATGGCGCAAGCGGAAAGCGGAAAAAATGGAAAGAGTGCCGAGGATAAAAGAGTGGAGAAAATGTTGAAAAGAACCTCAAAAGAGATCTACAAATTAAGAAAAACAAAGGCTGGCAAAGGAAAACCAGATATTATTTCTTTCAAGTATGTTTATTAATATTATTGGTACATAACGTTTCATTTGTACAATAGATTGAAATTTATGCTATAATAAAATAGTTTAATATAATGCTGTCATTGACAAATAAGAATTTCTGAGATATTCCATTGAAATAAACGTAGATACATATATATGTAGAAATAATCGAGAAAGTTATAAACGGTTTGTGTGCATCTAATATGGTTACCATTGCCATTGATCATTTTTACATAATAGGTTTAGTATTATTTAATAATGTAAAATAAAAAAACTCATTATCAATATTTGCTTGTTTCAGGGAGAAAATGGCATTCTTTACGCGTGTTAGTCTCAATGTTCCCGTGCTCCCTCCAGAAGATTCCACGTGCGAAAATCCGTTGTCACCGTCTTTGTCGATTGGCCAACACAAGCGACACGCTTCGGAACCAGTTACCAGTGAATCTATGGTTACTAAAGTTGATGCTCAATGTATTTCGAATTTGGTTACACGGCCATACACTGTCCCTAGCCGGAATGTATCTGCCGTGAGAGCCGATAACGCCGCGACAAATAATGCGAGTATAGTGTTGAACTTGGCTGAAGATAATTCAGCAGACAGTACAAATAAAACCATAAATGCGAAGGGTCGACCGGTTGCCGGAAAGCTACAGTTCACAAAAAATGGCCAGGACGAGCGCCCAAAGTCGCCTGAACAAAACGACAGTGAAGAACCAAGGAGGTACGAGTACGTCGTCGACAGGGTTCTCGGTGTGGAAGTATAATTGTTCATAATCTAGGCCATTTCTTTAAATTCTTATTAATGGAGAACCGTATATCTTTAAATTATTCAATGATTAACATACCCATCTTACCAGTATCGTAGCTTTAATTGAAAAGCAAACGGTTAGAAGGAAGTACCTAGGACTGCTATTTTCTTGTTTTTCTCCTCCCAAAATATTAGTTGCCATGCACAACGATTGAAGTTAACGGTAGGAGAAAAAGAAATGAAATATTATACAATAAACGGAAAACACTAGTGCGACTAGTACAGTGAAGGTTATTATTATGTTATATTATATTATATTATATTACATTACATTATATTATATAAATATTATATTATATTAAATTATATTATACTATATTATATTATTTTACATTATATTATATAAGTATTATATTATATTAAATTATATTATATTATACTATATTATATTATTTTACATTATACATATTATATTATGTTATATTATATTATACTATATTATATTATATTATATTATATTATATTATATTATATTATATTATATTATATTATATGATATTATATTATATTATATTATATTATATTATATTATATTATATTAT
>CM052115.1:476376-495789 GCA_028454245.1 Halictus quadricinctus | reverse complement strand
ATATTATATTATATTATATTATATTATATTATATTATATTATATTATATTATATTATATTATATTACATTATATTATAGAAACTGATGTCGACGTTTTTATTGTTACTGGTTATCAACGTGATAACACGATGCCGGAAACGAAAAATCTAGGCATACTTGAGAAAATAGTGAAAATGCGCACTGTATATACGAAAACGTAAATTATTTAAATGGGATTCATGTAAAAATGATTTAATCAATTAACCAAGTCCATCGGGTTCCTCTCGTATCCGAGATAATATTGTGTGTCGCTTCACTGGTTCTTCTACGTCTTGAAACACACTACTCTACCGAGCAGCTGGACTGCGAATTTTAATTAAAAGTATAACGGAATGGAAGAAAAGGTAAAAGAAACAGGGAAACCCGATAGCCCTGATGACAGGCTGAAATATATTGATTCTCTAACTGCTACATACATACGCCCTTTTTGCAGCACCGCAATCCGTTTATCTGCTCCGCAGTAGTGCGTCTTAAGTATTCTAATATCTTTCTTTGTGTAACTGGAAATATTATCGTACGCGTCTACGTAAACAAAAACAGGTCAGCACTAACTTTTTGGTTTTTTGACATTCTTTTTTCGAAAACTCGATAGCATTTATCTACAATGTATCTTAAGGCAAATCGAAAATATCGTACGTTGAATATTATTTATGCGAGGATATGCTTTGTAACGTTGACGATGCCGTATGTTTACAAGCTTTTATTTGCATGTCCTCAATAAATTCAGTAGCCTTATTTGAATGGACATGGAGAAGCAGAAAACAAATTGAAAATATAAAGATCAATAGATCGATTGCGGATTTTATGCATTTTTAACAAATTCAATTATACAACTCCGACAATGGAGGAAGTAACTATGAGTTTACATAAATATTAACAATTTCTAACAATGATAAGTCACTTATGTTAAATACAACAGAACAACTAATATAGTCATATACGCATATACAATCGACGTGTAGCTTGATTTTCGAGACGATATTTTCAATATAAATGTTGCATTTTCTTGGTTATTTCGCGATTTAGAAGTCCTAGATACATTATATAGTTTCGTATATTGAAGAGGGTGAAAATGGAGAACTGAATGAAGAATTAGATGTGTGTATTTATTGGAAATTGCAATTAAAAGTTCACGTTTGTTAAAACTACAACACTTTTGTAACATATGAATGATTGAAACATTGTCAATAGTTTCAGTAACACACCGTTTGTCGTCAGTAGAACAAAAACAAATTTAGAATGAAATTTATAATAATAAATTAATATACATACGTATGTACTTGTAGAGTATCAACCGTTATTGCCAGATGGCAAACCTGGGAATTAGTAAATATTAGAAAATTGTAGAATTTTCTGTCCAAAAATAAAAAGGAAGTTAAAAAAAATCCTTGTATTGATGTCATAGGATGATCGATTTTAACCTTTTATCTTTTATCTTTGAAATTTTATTCGGTTAGCGTATCGAGGAACCTGGTAGAGATTCATTTATTAGGGGAGTAGTGAGATTTTCGAGACAGAATGTACTATTCACAGCTGGAAAGAAGTCATGTGGAACGAATGTGGGCCTGATAGATGTTTAGGCATACATAATTTTGCTATCGAACATTGTCGAAACGACAATATCAATGATCAGATTATGATCAGGTAGGGTCTTCACTTATTCCTGTGCCAACCCATGTAACTTCTTTCTAGCAGCAGACAATACATACTCTTGTACATATGCGCTGATACGTAATATTAAATACACATGTAAGTGCATAAATGTATAGATATATTTATACATTTATATTTAGATATCAACTATATAATTATGTCTAAATACGTGTGTGTGTGTGCGCGCGCGTTTGGGTGTGTGTGTGTACACATTTTTGTGTGTACACCCATAGAAGGGTGTGTAGACAAAGGTCTCTGAAAATAATAATAATGCCTTTATGAGAAAAAGCGGGTACATTCGTGCAACGATTTTATACTTCCGGTAGAACAAAGATGCGAATGGATATGTATAATAGGGTCACATTGTTCAAATGCAGTACCTATTATACTCATCTATTTAATTAATAGGTTACAATAATGAATTACGTTAGTACCAGTATAGCTTGGTCTTACTGGGTTAAATCAAATGCGATGCCTCCAATGTTGACAGCGGTGTTGATAATATTGACAATAAAACAATGATGATACTGCTGGTAATAATAATGGAAACAACGACGACCGATAATGGCGACAATGAACAGAATAAAAAATGAAATATAAACCATGGTACTGATATCACTAAGATTAATATTAACAGTAACAATAAGTTTGCAACGACATACACATACATAAACATGTACATCCTCTGAGAATGAGAAACAATCGCAGCTTGACCTGCAACTAATAATAATGATTAAACGGTAATAATTCATATGATAATGATTAAAAGAAAAATACAGTATATTCTTGCCATATTATTTTGTACAATGGGTTTATCTATCCAGTTATTAGCGACTATGTGTATATCCTTTGAATACCTTCAACCATTTTACACGATTACTCATTAAGTGACAATGTAAACTACTGGTAATAAACAACCCAGAAACAAGTAGAGGTGGTCACGATCAAATAAGTTCAGTATACAGGAATACACAGCTACATATATTAAAGAATTCAATCAGTGAAACCAGTCTAATTGAGATAAAACAAATCGAGTTGTGTAGTACAATATAGTATACATTTTTACAAATGCTTAAAATATGTTATTCAATAAATCTATGCAAAGGTAAAATCTATAAATTCTTCTTTTCCTTCTGATCTTGAACGTTGCATTGGCAGCAATGTCAACAGCAACATTATTTCTCGAGTCTGTGTCTGAAAATTTGTAAATATGAAAAAAAATTGAACAACAAAGAATAAAATATTCAATGAGTAAAAACAATCCACCTGTAGCTTTGCAACAATCCCAGCAAATATTTTGATACGATCAATGAATAATGGCTTATTGCGGACGAAGGTTGTCGATTGTTATACATAGAACTACATATACTACCGTCTCTATAAATTACAGATCACATGTATATCGGTGTGAGACCAGAAGACCACTACTAATCCAATTACAAAACTTCTTTATTTTTCATTATTTTTTACGAGACTCTCTCCAATATATTTGTAGAATTTGTCTGATTAAAATGATACCAAATATGATATAATTCCGATAATATTTACTTGTGTAATGAACGATGAAAGTTACTTTTAATTGCAATTACATTAACAGAAAATTCGTGTAAATATGATCCGAATTATATCGAGTTTGGTATCATTTTAATCAGAAAAATGCCACAAATATATTGCTGAAAGTCTCATCAAAATAATGAAAAATAAAGAAGTTTTGTCATCGGATTAGTAGTGGTCTTCTGGTCTCACACCGACATACCCGATCGTGTTGTGTTACACTCCTCGGTGGCGGCGGCTCTCGAATTTCTTAGCTCCTCACGGGGTATATCCCGCGGTGGTATGGGTAGTTCTAGGGACCGTAAACGCGAAGATTGTAGGGACTTATATCGGAAATTCACTGTATTATGGATTTGACTATAATAATTTGTGGTTACGGATATACGGATATACGGAGATACGGGTATACGGAGATACGGGTGAAAGGTGTACGCGCCACGCGCATGTTCGAAACAGTGAGTTGGCGTTGGCGCGACGATTCACCAGCATGAATATGAGCAGGAACACGAGCACGGACACTGGCACGAATACGAGCACGAGCATTTGGATTAGCCAGCCCCGGGTAGCCTAGCAGGATCGTTGACAGCGTTTCCCTCTCCTTAGTTAGAGTGGAGCGCTGCGCGTCGGCCGCAATGCTGCTTTGCGGTGTTTTATGTTCCGTGTTTTCGGTTCCATTTGGTGCGATCGTACAAATCGTAATCTTTCTACTACAAAATTCAAATGTTTCGAGAGTGCAAGCATCCCTCCCACCGGGAGCTGGTCAGTTTCCATTTCATTCTTTCTATAACAATAATCACTTATAACAAATTAAAGTAGAACGGACGAATCACAAGTAAATTAGTCTCTCAATGCGAAAATATCTGTGATGATGTACAACATATTTTGCTTAATGTTCAACGTCACAATATTTACAACGATCTCTTCTTTCCCTTTCTCTTCGTCTCCCGCCCCCTCCTCTCTCCCTCTCTCTGTCTTCTCTGTCTACACATCTACTGTCAAGTTTCGGAATGTCAATCTAACCTGAGGAGCACATCACGTGCTATACGAATGATTGTGAGAGATAGGTTCTTTGGCAATGCTCGGATTTTGTTTTTTGAATGCACCAAGTTTCAGCCAATAGTTAGGAAGTCTTTTGTTATCATTTCTGTACCATCAATAAGCTTTCAACGGTTCGCGTGTGTATCAGTTTCTTTACTGTATTATATTTTTGAAACATTCAAATAATTACAAACTCGGAAATTCTAATGCAAATTAGAAATGAATCGTTTGAGTCGTAAGATCAGTGTTTACGTACGTTCAACTATTATTGTCTGTATGTATATTTGCTACGGTACAACGATAATAACTTTTGCCTGTAAACCGATTCTTGTTTGTATTATACATATGTATATTTGTGTACATACACTTATCAAATAGAATTCTACTTTGAAGTGCCTTATAATTCAGCTTTATAACATTCTCTGACAAACATGGCAATTTAGTAAAGATAGGAATTAGACCAAGGAAATTTGAATTTTGACTAAAATCCCTGTCGCTCGGAAAACTAGACGATGTAGCCATTACACTCTAGGAAAGAGCTTAAATAATTCAACGATAAGCTGCAGGTGTTCGTCAACGAATCGATATTGTTCCTATCGGCGGCACGCTTTCTAACGTGCACATATACCTATACACGTATACACCTGCCGCGCTGTACGTAAGTACGCAACTATACTACGTATTCTCTAATTTCCATACGATGTAACACCGGTTCAAATAACGTTATCGTCAAACAATGTAATTTAAGACTTTTACAATATTAACGACATTTTTCTACATTCGATCAAAAAAGTAATAAATATTCGACAATGACCGGTTAATTAGCAATTATTATTGATTACATTTATCGTTAATCTGTTTGAAACTATACCTGCATATTTGTACTGTCCAAATATGTGTATTGTATACGTGATCGATAAGTACGTGAAATTAATATTGACTTTGTCTTCAACGTAAAGAAATGAACTTTAAACTGCAAGTAATTTTTATAAATACGCATTAATATTACGTAATTATGAAAACTCATTGATATATGTACACATACAGTACATACTTCGCTGACTTACTAATGCACCGGTTCATTACTGAAATTGATCGTGATAGATAAGTGAATGACGTGCCTCAGCAATAATACATACATGCCATTACCTAATATATCAATACCTTATGACCATGCAATTACAGTTTCATGTCAGAGACAAATCTCTAATGACAAAGCAAACGTGTCATGTAACGAAACTAAGGTTTAATCAGAACCAATTTACCTTATTTTCTCCATAGGAACTGTTTCATATTGATTTAACACTGCTATCGCGCGCTAAGCTCATCGAAGATGCATGTCGCGAGATACTCAAATTCACAAGAAGCTTGTAAAATATGATTTTACGTTTCTATTTTATCTGCCTTAACATAAAAAAACCAAGCAGGATTAGTAAATGACGTATGTTAGGGTTACCGAAATAGATTTATCGATGGAACAGCGGTAACAAATTTTTCATCGTTTTATTTTAATACATATATGTATACAATATATCATCATCATTGCACAATTTCCGGAAAAAGATGAGATGTTCTAAATTTCGTGTGTTGTGCGTCAAAAATGTTGCACGCAACGTAATTGAAGCCTGCAGTAATTCTAACGGCTAAGTTCTAACAAGAACAATAACGATAACGCACCTAAGATAGACGTATGTGATTTTAAATAATTTATACTTGAATTCAGTAATATAATACTACGACATTCGGATGGATATTGGGGAGACTAATTATAAAATCGTAGATGACAGAGCATACGAAGCATGCACTTGCACGTACAATACATCCGGAACGGAACTGTAAACCGACCGTGAAATCAGGTTGCCATAACAAAACAAAGTCGCAGAAGTACTATAGATAAACACAAAATACAATAGTGCGTCGCGTCGATCGAAAAATGAAATTCTTAATAAACCTACTGTTTTTGTGATGCGATACTATCACATATATGTAATATACCCTAGTAGCATTTATGGCTGGCCAACGGTGGCCAACGATTGACCAACAGTGGCCAACGGTTGGGAGTTACTTCGGATATAGTTAGTGGTTTTGCCTATAAATCGCCAACATAGGGCTTACGACGAAAACTTATGTCAATTTGCTAACGAATATACAACGTTGGGCCTACAGTTATTACAGTCGGTAAATTAATGTGACGACGACAATACTACATTGACCCAACGAAAATCTGCCAACATTTAAATATGTCGTCTAACAGATGCCAGAACAAACGCTGCAAATAAAAACATGTTAATTATCATATTCCAAATTGATTTTTTTGTTTCCTTATTTATGAATATACACTCTCAATTTGTTACTGTCGCACAATGGTGGACCTACTAAAGTTTTATTGTGTGCTGCAGCCTTGGAATTTATTTATTTCTTTAATTTTTTAATTTTCCTAGGGGGAAACCCTTTTGGGTTTCTTCAGAATGGGCCTTTGATTGCTAGATTTTTTTATATAAAATTTTTGACGTACCTAGTAACTCATATCATAACCATCAAACCGGAGAGAGGTGTGTAGATTCGGTGGTACTATATCAGATTACCACGCAGGCGATCCGGGTTCAAATCCAACGTAGGTATGAGGACTATTTTTTCCTTCTTTTTCCAATTTTTACCATGGAAATACATTGTTTATATATTATTTATGATATACTGTAAAAACAACCGTAAAAGAAAAGATTAAAATAATATGTTAACGGGCCCAGTTGGCCGTTCGTATTTTAGTAACGTTGGCCCTACGTTGGGCGTGATCGTTGGCCCTACCCACATAGCACAGATACGTCTTAAAGACGTCTGTTGGTGGACATTCAGACGTCTTAAAGACGTCTCAAATGTCTTCCGAACGACTTCCGAACGTTTTGAGTTACACAACGTCTTACGTACACGTGTTTGTAATAAATAAAATTTATTTTTTTTTGTCATTCCAAGTAATAGCAAAATTAAAAAACAGTATTTTAGTCATTGTACAGTAAAATAGCTACTATAATAACATCTCCAAGAAATTCAAGCTATTTAGTCTCGAAAAAGATGTCATATTTCAAACGTAAAACGAAGTCGAGAAAAAGATGTCTTTAAGAGGTCGGTCTCCGTAGATTCACGATAAAGTAGAGTGACTACATTACCGTCAAAAAATGGTTTTACGTACTTCAAGTTTTCTTTTGTCACTGGTAAAGGGCTCATTCGAAAGAGGAAGGTTCAATCTAGTACGCGTTGGTCAGGAGCTGCCGAGATTATGTAGACATTTGGTAATATAAGCGATAGAAGTAGGCCATAAGTTAGCGATGTGTATGCCGTGGCATCCAAGGATTTTTATGCCATTGAATGAGTTTTATGGATGAAATCGAGAGTAGCTCGCGCTAGAATATATCTCCAGCTACAAATTGAGCTATATTTTGTCTTGATTCTCTGCGAAGTAAAGCCAAAAACTGGAAGCACTTTTCTGGCGTCAGAATTCATAATATCGATAATACAGAGTAAAAAATGTGACAAGTTTAGTCACAGACTTAAGATCGGTCGGATTAAGACCAAGACGAATCTTAAGTCTGTGTCTAAAGGCTGTGAATGGAAATTATTAATTAAAAAGTCACGTGATTATCCTGGGCCCTTAAGACGTCGCGTGCTATCTGGGTACGTTGGGTATGATCGTTGACCCAACTGCAAGAAAAGCAACATTTTTAACGGTTGGCCAATCAATACCGCAACGAAGACCCACCAAAATGCCAACCATAAATGCTACTAGGTATTTGTGTATAGTATATTATGCATTTATGTATAACGTATACTTTTCTTTTCTATTATGTCCACTATTTTATGTATGTAAAAAATTTTGCACATAATCAACTACCCAAAATGTACACCTGAGGTATCATTACGAATACTTTTCTTTAATAATTGTACATGGATTGGTGTGCCATGTCTCCCGTTGCGTGGCCTGTTCATTCTGGGATTGATTACTTTTGTAATACAAAATCTTTATACATGAAGTATAAAGAAAATATCAAGTAGAGCAGTCTTACAGCCCGTACATGATTAGAGGCCGAAAGTACTGTAAAAATATTTTTCCGAAAAATTATTTAAAAATAGTTTAAACATGTTAAAAAATGCTTTTACAATGGTGTAACAACAGACGCCGTTGAAAGTATCTTCGATATGTGTTATGAGCCAGGGCTGCGAGCAGAGCGAAAGGCCGGCAAAGGGTTATTACCCCAGGAATATGGTTTTAATTTGTTAGTTACGTTCGCGGACGAACCTGATGCCAAATCAGGAAGCCGTTAGGATTATAGACGTCGAGGATGAACCTGATGCGGAATCAGGAATGGGAAACCAATTCCGAAATTGGGGAGTCACTGGGAGAAACACACAGACGAACCCGGTGCGAAACCGTTAGTTAGTAAAAACAGTTAGTAGAAAGAGAGAGACGTTTGGAAGAAGAGGGAGGAAGGCGATCTGGAAGAATACAGGAAGGAAACGAGCAGGTGAATTTTATCAATACACAAGGCACGCGATTGTTGAACAATTATGCGGAAGCGATAAGATCAAAAGAATCAGAGAATTGGGAAGAGGCCATGAAACAGGTGCCTAATATGATGAAACAGCATTGTGTATGGAAACTAATACAACGACAAGAGGGAATGAAAACGATAAAAAGTAGATGGGTATACAGGTTGGTCCTTTTAAGTAAGGCTACCTCAATATCTCTTCAGGTTATTGTGATGCAAAAAATATTTGTTACGTACTGTGCATGGTGTCAGTGGACCAAATATCTGGCAAAATATTTTTTTCCGAAGGTCATTATTTTCGGAGTTATCAAGGTCATCGGTGTTTTTTTATACATAACTACACTTTTTTTATTGCTTCGTGTAACTGATCGATAAAAACATCCGGATATGTAAAATAACATGACCTTAAATGACTTTCATCTTCGAAAATTAAAGTTTTACCTAGAACTGATGTCTATCGAAATCGTGGCTTTTACCAAAACTCTACAATCAATAAATGTAAATAAACATGTTTACTGTCGCAATACTGATGATACCTAACGGTTTGAAATCCCGATCAGTTTCAATTTATCTATGAGTGTATCGACGTACTGTTTGAAATGAATTACTCAATGCAAGAGGAAATTGATATGGTATTCATTTACGGTAAAGCTGATCATTGTTTAAGGGAAGCGGTTCGAATGTACAAAGATAAATTTCCACACCGTAATTGTCCATCACGTTGTATTTATGCAAAGGTAATCAGTAATTTCCGTGAAACTGGTGTGAGAAAAAGGGTAAGAAGCAGAACTGTTAGGAAATAAAGAAGCAAAATAACTATCGTAGATAGAGTTAACGAACATCCACATGTGAGTTTAAGACAACTTGAGTATGAAACTGGAGTTTCTGAAACAAGCACAATACAGATACTTTAAGAAAAATTTCATCCCTATCACTTATCATTACATCAGGGCCTTCATGGAACAGATTTTGTAAATCGTATGAATTTTCCTCGATGGGGTTTGCAGCAATACGAAAGTGACGAATTATTTTTTAAAAGAGGAGTATTTACTGATGCATTATTGGTCAATTGACAATCCACACTGGCTAAGTGGATAAACAAAGACCGTCGTGTGTAAACATCTGGTGCGGCATTTTAAATAATCAAATAATTGGTCCTTATTTCGTAAACGGTACTTTAAATGTAGAAAAGTATGCAACATTCTTGCAAAATGAGTTAGAAATGCTTGTACATTATGTACCACTAGATATCCGTTTAAGAATGTGGTATCAGCATGGCGGTTGTTCGACTCATTCTACGCATTGTCAAACATATTTTGGATTTAAAATTTCCAAATCGATGGATTGGTCGTACTGGAGTTGTAGGATGGCCACCGCGTTCGCCAGACCTCACAGTTTATAATGAACAACTAACTACATCAGAGGACATGAAGAACCGAGTAGTTAGAGGTTGTGCTGATACTAATTCCGAAACCATTGAAAAATCTGTACAGTCGGTCATTGCAAGTTTCAGGAATTGTATCATCGTAGAAGGACACCATTTTGAAGCAAAGACATGTAGCAAAGACATGTACAAACACGGTGGTATTTAAGATACTTACTTATTTAAGACGTAAAATGTTTAGAAAAAAAGGCACAGAGTAACATAGCGTGACAGTCAAGGCCAAATGCCTGCCGGCCCCCTTAAGAGAAAGTGAGTCTTGTTTTAACAGTTAACACACACATATACATATGTATTTGGTGATCGATATTTGTAGTGTGATAAACATTTTTTTAGATTCAAAAGTCGTGGCCGCAGATATTCGACATCAGTTCTAGATAAAACTTTAATTTTCAAAGATCAAGGTCATTTCAAGGTCATGTTATTATACATATCTGGATTTATTTTTCGATCAGTTACACGACGCAATAAAAAAAATGTAGTTATGTATGAAAAACACCGATGACCTTAATAAGTGCGAAAAAAATGATCTTCGGAAAAAATATTTTTGCCAGATATTTGGTCCATTGACACCATGCACATTACATAACAAATATTTTTTGCATGACAATAACCTGAAGAGATATTTAGGTGGCCTTACTTAAAAGGACCACCCTGTACAGTAAGAAACAGACACTAGAAGGCGAGGTAAAATACAAGGCCAGATTAGTTGCTGTAGGGTGTAACCAACAACTAGGAATAAACTACGAAGAACCGTTTGCTCCTGTTATACGATTAGAAACTACAAGAATGATGTTGGCATTAGCAGCGATTTACAAAATGAAGATCAAACAATTTGATGTAAAATCAGCATACCTTTATGGAAACCTAAAGGAGACAGTATACAGGGTGTCTTACCCGATTTTGACATCTTGATTTCTTCGCTGCTGTTCGTCCTACCGAAAAATGTTTCAAATAAGAATTGATTGGCGCCGAGCGGGACACAATTTGGTGTTATCAGATTATTCGTGGTGTTATCAGTTTTTACGCGTTAAGGTCATATGAATGCCAACTTCGTTTGTTTAAATGCAATTATATACTTTTTAATGCATCAATCGATGCAGTTGGACATTCTTTATAAAAAAGTGTTAACCTATCTATATTGAAAAATTAGTAGTTGACTGATAATGATTATCATCGTCGTTTGGAATTTTGTTAATGGACCCTTGGTCAAAGAGACGGTTTTTTTAACAATTATGTTTACAGACGAAGCCACATTCACAAAAGATGTAAAATTTAATTTCAGAAACACACATTGTTGGTCGATAGAGAATCCACATTATTTTAGGCAAATCGACCATCAGCACCGATGGAGTCTGAACGTATGGGTTGGCATACTCGGAACTCGTACAATTGGTCCATATTTTATCGATAGACCACTGACTGGATCGAAATATGAGTACTTCATAAGAGAAATTTTACCGACGTTACTGGAGGATGTGTCACTACATATTCGTCTAACAATGTGGATACAACAAGATGAATGTCCTGCACATTATGCTTTAATGGCAAGAAACACATTAAATCCAGTATTTCCAAATCGTTGGATTAGAAGCAGAGGTCGCATTCATTTTTGTTGAGGGTATGATAGAAATGGCGTTGTTCTTATCGTAAAGCACAGCGTTAGTGAATAAAGGAACTTTAATATAAAAAAAACTTAGAACGGTGAACTTATTACATATAATACCAGGTATGTCCTGCCTAAACCGACTCTTTTGTCGAACTGACTCTGGGTGGACGTGCAACTAACGTCTTCCTCACTCTCGCCTCGTGCCGATCGTCATTTTAACTTCCGATCGTCATTTCGACTTATGACGCACACTCCATTAGGCTTTTTCAACTTGTTACACTGTAACAGCCAAAGCGACGCCGCGCCGACGCGTGACACGATGCGCGGTGGTAACGCGAACACTACTAGGACTTCGGAGTTTGTTAGAATAAGACGTATCTTATTCTTGGAGGAATCAGGATAGACTTAATGCGTTCCGAGAGATTTTTAGTATGGCAACTACTTCTTGCTTTATTCGAGGGTGCTTATATACATGGATTTTGAGCGAGAGTGGGGGTTCTTTCCCATGTCTTGACGAATGGGGAAGAACCGGGCGTTCTTATCTTATCGCTTCGGAGAAAGCAGGGTGTTCTTATCTTACTATAAGGTGCAGTGGGGTAAATCCGTACACGGGGCAAATCCGCACTAGGCCCTTATTTATTCGAATATACGTTGTATTGTACCAACTGTAAGGTAGAAATCTTCCTCTGGTTAGTATTCAATGACAACATAGATAGCTGCCATGTATTCTGCGATTCCGGCGTTTAACTCGTTCGACAAAGTGCATGGTGTTTCCAGGTGCAGAGCAAAGATTGAGTTAAGCATTATAAAACGATAATTTAAACAATAGTTTACAAATCTATGCGTTTATCTTCGATAGGCACAACGTATAGTAAGGTAAGTTTCCTTTGTAGTAATAAAATATATCAGTTCTTTTATATTTTTTGATAAAATAATAGTCTAACCTCACTCAGGAAATATTTGAGCACGGGGCAAATTCGGACTATCCATCGGTGCAAAACCGCACTATAGTACGAATTTACCCAATGTTACATTTTAATTCTTACTTACTCAACTGTTTCATTAAATTCCTTTCTTGGTAAGCATTTAATTTTGAATTTTTTAGACTGATAATACTTTTGCAACCCCACGATGGTCCGAAATTATGTAAAGAAAACAACACCGCACTATACAAAGGAAATGTTGGCTGAAGCATTGGCAGAAATTAAAGCTGGCCGAATGACTGTTCATAGAGCTAGTAAGCACTATAAAATACCAAAAAATACGATTAGTGACCGAATCGGAGGAAAAAGTGGACAAAAAAGTGAATCCCGAGGAAGAAACACCGTACTTTCACGTGAAAATGAAAAACGTCTTTCCGATGGACTGTTAACCTTGGATAATATAATAATAAAAATTTGAATTTTTATTTTTATGTTATTTTATTACTAATAATAATTCCGCTTTTGCCCCATAATATAAGGAAATAAGATTCAATAATTTTTAAACAGGTAGGTGCAGTTTTGCCCCAGTTCCGGGGAAGTCCGCCCTAGCAGCACTGTTTTTAATTTATTAAGAAATTTAAAAAGAAAATAAAAACACTAAGATTATTAGGTTTTAGTGGAATAGATAGAAAATACATCAGTTTAAAGTAAACTTTACAATTCCTGAGTCGGTTTTACCCCACTCCACCTTATCTAAAAAATAGTTTTTAGAACCGAGTGTTCTTATCTTATTGGAGGGAAAAAGGGGCGCTTTACCTTATCTTATATAGAAATAGATTCAGAGGAAAAGCGGATGGTCCACCAAATCTTACGACCAAGTGTTCCTATATGAAATATAGGTTCTGGTTGAGATTAGGGTGTCAAATTCCCCCCTTCTTAGACTGTTTTTCCCCTGAAAAACTATTTTGTAAATTTATTGCGCTTGGGTCTCTCTATGAGTCTAATGGTGGGTTCTTGGAATTTCACGGGGGGGGGGGGGGGGTTTCTATGTACGGGTATGAAGAAGTCTTCACCTTCTGGTGGAGCAGTTGAGATTGTTGTTTGTCGTCTGTCGCCTTCGATGGTGGCTTTGCTGGAGATGCAGCAGATGTTTAGAATCAGTCCTCCGCAAGTCTTGAGCAGGTGGAAGGCCCCACATTTGTTGAGCCCGTAGATGAAGCAAGCTGCGATGGCGGTGTATCCTGCCCATTGGAGTATGGACCATCCGGTTGATGTCCCTTTTATGATGCGTTTCATATTTCGGAACTTGCTTATTTTATTGTCTAGACTATCTAATAAAATTTCGAAATCATGTGAGAGTAGATGTTTGTGGCAGAGTATCTCGAATGTCGTCGAGATTTATAATGTTAAATGTTTGTGTTAAGTTTATGAATCTAGTTTGGTATTCAAATGGTTTAGACTGTCCACTAAATTTCATTCTAGTGTGTGTTGTAGTTACGATACACGGCGTGGTGGAGTAGAATGTGTGCGGTACTTCAATTTTTCTTGCGGTAGCGGTTTTACAATATATGTTAAGGGTGATGGGTTTCTCTGGTATTATGAGATATTTGTTAGAATCGCCTAGAGGTACATAGGATACTGAGGAAGATACCGAATCTACAATTTTTGTTGAACCTATTGTGTAGGAGGGAAGATTTACAATTCTGGGCATTTATAGCGCTATGGTTAGGTCCGTTTCTTTTACAAATGTAAGTCGTTGAGCCGTAGTCCAACTGACTATCACTTTATTCACAATAGTATATGTCACAATAATACAGTATGCTTACGTTCAAGAATGGCTCCAAGTCACGACTGAAGACTGAGGGCAATTGCTTGGTCTTATATGCTAATACATAATCTTATCTTAACTGAAGCGGCAGAATGACTCGATTCGATTCTCTATAGTGTTATTCTTTGTTTTACAGCATAAAAGGGGTATACATAATTTGTCGGGTAAACATGATTTTATACAATTCAAAATTCCCAATTTGTCTAATCCCCATATAGTAATTGCTGCTAAGGCTGTATATCCCATGATTTGTAGTATTGATATTCCCCATGATTTTATGTTTGAAATTCTGTGTGAAAAGTTAAGAGCATTGGTTTGTTCGGATATTTGGTCTAAAGTGTTCTGGTAGCCATTAATATTACTCCGAATGTTAGGTGATTTCTCTAATTGTGATAATAAGATATCGAAATTTGTATTATTCGGCGTCGAGATCTCTTTTCGCTTAATTTCGTATGAAACGTTATACTTGGTTTCTCCGATTCGCATATGGTTATTATTGTAAATTAAATCGCAACTCTTGTTGGATTTTAACAAAGCGGGCCCTACAAGATGTAAGACTTCGTGTCTCGTTCCGCAAATCGTGTTAACTTCTAAAGGTTTCTCAGGTACGGCTATGAATTGATTTGATTCTTTCAAAGGAATAAATGTAATATCTTCTATCTTTAAAATAACAATTTTGCATGTTTTAATATCAGTATTGCAGTTAATTATTTCTGAAGTGCAATCATGTTTCGTATGTCTGTCATGAATTGGTTGTGTTTGTTTGCACATAGTAATGCCTGCTTTCCTTTTACAATTTTGATTAAAATAATCATTATCAACATTTATATAATTCAATCTGGCTAAGAAATATGATTGACGTTCTATAAGTGGAATCATGAACACATTATTTTTTTTTGCTTGGAATAGGGTATATGCGGTCTATATCCCACTCCAAGTTCGGAATTGTAGGTATTGAAAGTTTGAAGAATAATTTATTCTGCGTAATAAAAAGTTTTAATTCAGCAATGTCTAAAATGAACTGGAAGTTTTCTTTCTTTGGTTGAATTGCTGTATTCAAGATTTCATGTTCTAAAGCGGTCGCGTAGACGTGCATAAAGTTTTCTCTTTCAATGACTTGTGAGCTAATGATTCCTTGTTTTGCTAATGTAATGGTGTTTAACCCCTTAGCCCACAGTTTTTTTTTTTTAAAAAACCGGCCAAAAAAAATCAATTTTTGATATACTGTACTTTTGTTCCATGGAAAAAGGATATATTTTATTCTTGAATAAATAAGTGTTATAGCTTACAATCCCATGTAAATGAAAAATATCAATAAAACGATTTTTTTTCTTTGCTTTCACATTGTTATTTTCAATTCTCGATTATATTCGAGTGTGAAAAATTATAGCAGCATAAAATACAACGCCGCTCGAATTATCTCGAGTGTTCACAGTTTGGCCTGTTTAGTGCGCTCGAATTAACTCGAGCGTACAAGTTAAGGGGTTAATAATTCGTCATATGAAAAATGTAAGTCTTATATAGCTCCCTCTGCTTTTATAATATATTTGGTTAATAATTCGTTTTTATTCAAGAGGTTATTTAGTAATTGTGTACCTGCGCTGAGATGATCGATTTGTTTCAAGCTGTTAGAGTCAATAATTTTTCGTATAAGAGCGGTTTGGTTATTTATAATAGTCTTAAAAGCGTTATCGTTGTTAAATAATTTGTCTATATTGGCGTTAATAATAGCTAAATCGTCGTCATCTAGAGTCCCAAATAGTGATTTCGATATTGATCCTATAGAATTGAGTAATCCTCTTTCGTAACTGTTGTGCGTTAGGATTCTCAAATGTAGGCTTAAAATTTCCAATCTATTCATACGTTCGTCTATGGCTTCTAATTCGTCCTTAAATTTGCAGTCTTCTTTACAATGCGCGTGTAGTGTAGAAATAAAGTGGGTTAAGTCGGTTAGTTTTTCAAATACGTCGTTAATATCTAAACCTATATATATGTCTATCTCATTAGAGTAAAGGTATGCTTTTTCTATCTTCTCGTGGAATATAGAATTTTCTTTCAGTGGTATCATCTCTAGTCCGTTTGAGACGTGCCAAATGATTGTAACCGTCCTGGAAAATAAAGTTTCAATCTATTTCCATGTATCTTTTTAGTTTGTCCGTCAACTAAAAGTTCATAATAAGGAGTAATAACTTTCTCGATTACATATGGTCCTAACCATTCTGTAGCTAGTTTATTCTCTTTATGATCGTTATGAAGTAAAACATTGTCTCCTATTCTAAAAATCGTTTGGCTTCGAACTATCCGTCGTTCTTGGTCTCGTTTGTAACGTTGTTTATTCTTTTGTAGAATATCTCGTGCTTTCTGTAAGCGGCTATCCTATTCTCTAAACTGTACTTCGTCTGCGTAGGTAAGTTGTGAGGTTAAGGATATTGAAGAGGGTAGATTAGCCTGTTGTCCAAACGTTAGTTCAAATGGAGTGAATCCCGTAGATTCGTGAACCATGGTGTTTTCTTTTTATTTTTTTATTTTTTTAAATAAAGGTTTTACGTTGCATCAACTGCATGATTATTAGCGACGAACAGGTGTATCAGACGGGTGTATCTAGTGTGTTTCCAGTAGATCTTTTATTTTGTCTTCGTCAAGATTCTCTTTTAGTGTTCTTCCTATTTTGTATCTTTCTCGTAATGTATTGTATTTTGGGCAAGATAATATCAGGTGGTTAATTGATGTCGATATGCTACATGTTTCACATATTGGTACTGGACCCTTTGTCATCAGGAACGAGTGTGTTCCCTTAGTGTGGCCTATACTAATTCTGGATAGGGTAACTTGATCCCTCTTTTTCAGGACTTGCCTTACTTCTTTATCTTCAAAAAAGGAGTCATAGATATTTTTGGAGTGTGTAGAGGCTAGGTGTTTCCATTCCAGATCCTATTGGCGCATCAGATATCTTTTAGCTTCTGTAATCTGGTCTTCCATGGAGGTGTCGATGGGTTGACTGTCCATGGTTGGAGAATTAGCCGCTTGTTTAGCGGCCTTATCAGCTTCTTCGTTTCCCGGGATCCCAACATGTCCCGGTATCCATATGAGTGTTACCCTCTTACCGGTGTTGGTGATTTCGTGATACGTTTCGAATATTTGCAGGATGGTATTATTGTTGGAGGAGAGGTTTTGTAGTGCAGTAATTGCACTTTTGGAGTCGGAGAGGATAATCGTTTGTCTATATCTATGAGTTCTGCTCGGTTTAATCTATAGCTATGAGTTCTGCTGTGAATATTGAAGTGTTGTTTGGGAGTTTGTACCTATGAGTAGCATATCCTGCATATCCTGTTCCCGTTTCTGTTTTCGATCCATCTGTGTAAATTTGAGTATAGTCCTTATACTTTTCGATCATTTCCATTGATAGCTTTCTATATACTTCTGGATTTGTGTCTTCTTTTCTGTACATATATAGTGATTCCTCTGTTTCGATAGGGTAATGCAGAGTCCATGGTGCGAATTTTAAGTCTTCTTGGTATAGTGGGTGTGAATTTCATATTTAATTTTTGTTCTAGTTTATTAATTCTATAATAAAAGGGCCTTGGTAAGCGATTATGCTGGTCATATTTGGTTATGAGACGATTAGAGAAAGTGTTATTGTACGTCGGTTTGTTAGGTGCGGTTGATATTTTAATAGCATGAGAGATACTAAGTAGGGTTCTTCTGATTTTTAGAGGAGGTTCATTGCATTCCCACAGGATGCTGAGTATAGGACTAGTTCTAAACGCTCCTGCTATTATTCTCTGAGCCGAGTTGTGTATGGGATCGAGTTTCCTAATGATTGAACTGTTAGCAGCACCTTAAATAATTGATCCATAATCCAGCTTTGACCTTACTAGTGATTTATACGTTGTTGCAAGTACTTTCATGTCTGCTCCCCAACAATTAGCTGACAGTGTTTTAATTACGTTTAGGCGTAGGTTGCATTCCTTTCGGAGCTTGGTGACATGGTTACTCCATGTTAATTTGCTGTCAAATTCGAGACCCAGAATGTTCAGTGCCTGTACCTGCTCAAGTTTAGAATTGCCAAGAAGTAGATTAACTTGAGGTGGAGAGTGTTGTTTGGAGAATATAATATATTTGGTTTTTGTTTTCGAGAATATAAATCCGGCTCTAGTTGCCCAATTTTGTAGATTGTTTAGCGTATTTTGTAATATATCTTGAGAAGTTTTTGTATTTGTCCCCTGATATAGTATAGTTAAATCGAGAATTGGGGCAAGGATATTGTTAATCGATATTAGGAATAACAGGACACTTAATACTTTTCCTTGGGGTACTCCATTCTCAACGATCATGGCCTCGGATACGGTATTTCTGACCATAATAAGTCTCCTCTCTAGGAAGTTTGCGATGAATTCTAGAATTCTAGACACTGAATCCCATACTTTCTAATATGTCTAACGTTCTGCTTCTGTATACCATGTCATATGTGCCTTTTCAATATCCATCGATATCATCACTGAATGGCGTTTGTTAATCAGACTATCGCAGATTTGAGCCTCTATGCTGATTAATTGGTCCATAGTAGAGTGGAAATGACGGAATCCACTCTGGGAAGGTAAAATTATTTTGTTATTTTCAAATATCCAATACAATCTTTCTTTGATTATTTTCCCCATTAATTTACCCATAGTATTGGTTAGTGATATTGGTCGATAGTTTTCTGATAGTGCTGAGTCTTTATTTGGTTTTGTTACGTCCCAGGAGGGGCGGATTATAATTTCTCGGGGATAAGGCGCAGTTTTGA
>CM052115.1:464957-476276 GCA_028454245.1 Halictus quadricinctus | reverse complement strand
GGTATTTGTATGAGGGGTTATTAATACTTTCTTTTATTGTTTCGATCACCTTACTGATATTATTGATAGTATTTTCAGATAGTTTAATACGTTTGTGTTTTGCGCATGGTAATTTTGTGGAGGGTCGTTCTTCATCCACTAGTTTGGAAGTTGCCTGGGCAGGTTCATAGTCGGTAATACAGATATCTTTAAGACTTAGCGTAGTCGACGAGGAAGCTAATAATCTTTTATTACCAGTCGTTGGGTTGCTATTTGCTTGTAGTTCGTCCCGACTATCAGGTGTCAGTGGTTGAATATCCTTAGTGGGGGTTTCTTCGGTAAGACGTGGTGTGTTGGGTGCAGGGGGATTGCTGTGTTGACATGATTCGGTGTTTGGATTGTATGTTTCTTGGTTTTTCAGGCATGCCTTGGCAATGTGCCCCTTTTGATTACAACGGAAACAGTTAAGTGTGTCAGTTGATACGAAGATCCGAAATTGCGTTTCTTCATAAGAGACAAGGAACGATTCCGGGATCTTGTTAATATCTTCAGGATTAATATAGATCTGTCGTCTAAAACTCAGTATGTGAGCCTTTTCCGGACTTTGTAGGCCAGCTCTCATGAAGGTCAGTTTGGAGGTAGTTCTGACATGATTATTTTTATAAATCTCCTCGATGGTATCGTGTGGGATCGATGGTGAAACATTAGATAATATAATCCGCTGTGCAGGCGTTATTAATGGTCTTATATTGAGTTTATTGTTATTGACTTCAATATTCTTGTATTTGCTTAGTAGATTAGTAACTGCGTTCTTTGTATCGAGGTGTATACAGATTCTGTTATTAGCTATCCGGGATATAAACCGTATGGCGTTTAGGCTTATTATTAGGTTGGCAAGAAAGTAATTTCGGTATTTTTAGGTGAAATAAAATCCAATTTTTTTATCAAAGTAATGAACTTTAATCAATAAAATATTTTCCATCTTGTTCTATGATCTTTTGCCATCTTTCTGGTAGCTTCATAATTCCGCGCTCATAAAACTCCTGATCCTTTTCGGTGAAAAACTGATCCAAGTGCGATTTCAGACCATCATCATTAGCGAAAGTTTTACCATTCAAAGAGTTTTGTAAACTTCGGAATAAATGATAATCTGATGGTGGAATGTCAGGGCTATATGGTGGATGTGACATCACTTCCCAACCAAGCTCCAATAACTTTTCACGTGTTACCAAAGACGTATGTGGCCTAGCGTTATCATGGTGGAACATGATTCCTTTGCGATTTGCCAATTCTGGCAGTTTTTCTTTGATTGCTATGTCCAGTTTTGTTAGTTGTCAACAATAAACATCTGAATTAATTGTTTGATTCCTTGGGAGAAGCTCAAAATACACAATACCTTTGTAATCCCACCAAACTGACAACATGATCTTCTTTTGGTGCAATTCAGCTTTCGGCGTGGTTTGAGCTGGTTCATCACGCTTGTATCATGATCGTTTTCGAGTTGTGTTATTGTAAACAACCCATTTCTCATCACCAGTGATGATTCGCTTCAGAAAAGGGTCGTTTTCATTTCGTTTGAAATGCATATCGCATATGTTGATGCGTTGCGTTAAGTGAATTTCTTTCAATTTGCGTGGAACCCAAATATCGAGCTTCTTAACGATACCGAGATTTTTTAAACGATATTCTATAGTTGTATGCGAGACATTTAACCTGTCTGCAATCTCTCGGGCAGTTATATGACGATCCGATTCAATAATGGCTTTCATTTGGTCATCATCAACTTCAGATAGTCGACCAGAACGTTGGTCGTCTTTAAGGGAGAAATTTCCAGAACGGAATTTTTTAAACCAATTCTGGCACGTGCGTTCTGTTAAGCAATCCACACCATAAACTTCACATATATCTTTGTCAGCCTCGGCAGCTTTTTTACCTCTACGGAAATAAAAAAGCAATATGTGCCTATAATGCTCGTTTTTGCACTCCATGTTCAAATTGACACAGTGTTAAAATAATCCTGTAGGTTATGAAATAAGCTAAAGCCAAATGTCAGTAGTACGTGAAATAAAAAACAGAATATGGAGTTTATTCAAAAGTGAAATACAGGAGGAGCTTCTCGCTCAGGCGCTTCAGTTCAACTAACCGAATTCGAAGTCTGTCCTCGGAAAATTGCTGTCATTTACCGATGGTCATAAACGCAGTGGGAGAACCCAGGTATAAGGGATAGCGGCAGAGGAGACTTTTCTTTCGTACTTACAACATAGATTCTAGATGTATACTTTAACACACAGAACTAACAATTTTAATCAAAATTACGTGTAATTTGCTTCAAAAGTAACCTAAAAAATGAAGTTATCAAATGTCAGAAAGAAAACAAATGCAACGTTAACAGAAGTCGATCAAACATACCATAAAGCCATCTATTAGTGAAAACCGAAATTACTTTCTTGCCAACCTAATATTTTACCAATCGCATTTATATAGTCGTCTAATGTAGCCCCTTCTATTGAATCGGTAATAATCGCTTGGTCTCGTTTAGAGAAAACTTCGTTAGATACCGTAGAAGCGTAGGACTTTCGGCTTGATTGTACTTGAGATGATGGTACTTTTTTAGTTATCGACATTTCGGCCTTATTCCAGGGGGGGGGGGAGGTCCGAAACCTTTCCCTGGAGGAGATTTCCATCCGCTCATAGGTCAATCTCCCACCAACTTCGGGCACCAACACTCACGTGCTCACGTATGCACGCACGCACTATCACCTTCCACACACTATAAAGACACAATAACACTTCGGAACTCGCTATGGAACTCGCACACAATAGACAGTACGTCCTATCGGTACGGTGGCTCGCGCCGAACTGAACCATGGTGTTATATGCTAAACAACAAAAGTTTAAGATTTCGTCCCAATCTTCGTTTCTTTTTTTTTCTGTGTAGTGTGTAACATATCTTTTATTACAGCGAGCGTTCTCTCGAGTGATCCGTTACTCTGAGGGTGAAAGCTTGTGGTTTTATTGTGTTTTATCTTGAATGCGTTTTCGTATTCTTGCATTAGTTTGCTTATAAAGTTCTGTCCTTGATCCGTTAGGATTTTCTTTGGGGCTGAGAATATGTGCATTTAGTGATTCAGTAAAGCGTTCCATATAGTCTCTGTTTGTTGGGTCTTTAGTGGTACAAGAATTAGATATTTTGTCAATTTGTCGTGTATCGAAAGTATGTATTGATTTCCTCGCTTAGTCTTAGGTAGTGGGCCTAATAAGTCCATTGAGATTTGCTCATTGGGTTTCATAGGTGTGTCCGTCAGTACAGGTTCTTCCTTTGCTCTTATTCTAGGCAATTTCTCCTTTTGGCATGTGTCACATTCCTTGATCTTTGTTTCTATTGGTTCCATTAGTTTAGGGATTTTGTATTTATTCTTTATTGTGTCATATGTCTTCTGTATGCCCGGGTGTCCTATTAAATCGTGATTTTCTGTAAGTATTTTCTCTATCTCTTCTTCGTTAAGGGAGCATATTGCTTCTGGTGCGTAAGTGATTTCTTTTACTTGGTCGTTGAAATACATAAGCATTCGGTAAATGGTAATTGTCTCGGTTGTGTTAAATTCTTCTGTACACAAGCCTATCTTGTTGTGATTCTGAATAATCTCAAAAAGTTTTATAGGCCATTGTGTGTTATCGTAATCTCCTAAAGTTTCTTTGTTGATTTGGAAGAATGTAATATGATTCGGCTTTATAGTGAGTTTCTTGGGTAATGAAACGTTCTTTTCCCATTCGTTAAACAGTTTCTCATGGCTAATATGTATTTTTCCCGTAAATTTTTCGTTTCTGATGATCGCGTGTACTCGTGATAAAGCATCGGCTGCTGTATTATCTTTTCCTTTAGTATACTTGATTTCATATTCGTATTCTTCTAGTCTAAGTCTCCATCTCATAAGTCTTGAAGAGGGGTCTTTGCAATTACTCAACCATTTTAGTGCTTGGTGATCTGTCTATTCTAGATTGAATACGTCAAGATAATGTAGTAAGATTTTCTCGATTGGTTCTTTGAGTTCTTTTTCTATGTGCGTTGTTCTAATTAATTCTCTAAATTTCAAAATCTGATCTGGATCTTTAATGTTTGAAATGTCGTTAGTAATTTACATGGTCTTGCTTACCATAGTTGATAAAACATACTCGCGTCGGTTTGCCTTCGAGGTAAACGGTATGAATTTTTGTTTCTCCTGGTGATATGACTGGTTTCTGTAAATGAATAATGTTCCCATCTAATGTTAGCGTTTTGATAGTTAGTGCGTATTCGTAATTTTCGAGCAATGGTAAACCGGCTATTCCGTCTTCAATGAGAGGAAAATTTTCGTTAACCACGTAAAATATGTTAGTTTTGTTATGCATTCTAATATTTAAACATTCGTTAGTTTCGTATTTTTCGGTACCCATATAGAATGTTTTCGTATCGCACGGTCGTGATTTTAAGTATGATTTTCGCTTAGTTAAATTAATAACTGATCCTGAGTCGATGAGTAGCAGTTCTCGTTTTCCGTCAGTTCTAGTGATTGACATTGTTGGTACTCTTCCGGTGGTGGTATTAACTAGTAGTCTCTCTGTCCGTAATCCTGTTGATCTTCCCATACATGATTCGTTCTTGTCCGTGGAGGCAGGTTTTGTTGGCTGGGTATGCGAAAATTTGCGCATTGATTTGCCAAGTGTCCTATCTGATTGCATTTAAAACATTTCATCTCTTTTCGTTCGGCTAATGGTTTTCGTTCTGTTTGTATGAACGTTGGTGATCTTCTCTCGGTACTTTGGAATATAGAATTCATTCTCATCGGTGGGACTCGTGGTTTGTCCGCATAGTTTCTGGTATTTGGCGCAGGTGGTGCCCGTATTTGCGATGTTTGCAAGCGTCTTTTCTCACTGATGGTAGTTTATGCTTGCAATGCTGCTTCTTGAGTTAAATCTTTGGGTGATGATGCTGATACTCTGGTTTCAATGTCATCTCTGAGGTTGAGTATGTGTGAGGTCTCTGGTGTGGTACGTAACCCTAGGTTTGATTCTTCTCTCGTAGTAAGAACAAATAGTCAGTTTCCCGAAGAACAATTTAACACTATCCTGGCAGGATCACTTTACGATATAAAAAAAAAAAGAATTCGTTGAGCCGTAGCCCAACTGACTATCACTTTATTCACAATAGTATATGTCACGATAATACAGTATGCTTACGTTCAAGAATGGCTCCAAGTCAAGACTGAAGACTGAAGGCAATTGCTTGGTCTTATATGCTAATACATAATCCTATCTTAACGGGAGCGGCGTTTGGCGTCGTCTATATTTAGATGATGAGTCATTGATGAATCGTAGTGAATTTGGGCCGTCACACAGTCAACGTGTTAATAAACGACGACCGCCATCGGAACCGATCTTCGTGTGTATAAATGAAATGAATTAAAGAGATATATACGAAAATTAAGAGAAGTTATATCAATGTAACAAATATAGCGGAAGGGCATAAGCAAAAACACTAATGATAACAAATAGTAGCAACAAAAATACTTACTTGTCTGAATATTACAAGATTACAAAAATTGTTTTCACTTCACACGCTTGCACCTGCTCACAGATCGATTTACTCACAAAATTACTTGAAGTGCCGAATAGATCCATGGTCGATGGTTCAATCACGCTCACTACAGTTTTCCGCAAATATTTCTAAAATTGACTTATATATAACATTTAACAATCATCGAAATCGGTGAAGTGTAACTTCCTTACTATAATTAAATCTGTCCTAGTCAATTGTAAGATTATTGCAGTTGTGCTATTTGTAAAACCAGTCAAATTGTGGGACGATAGGGCTACCGGCGCACTACGCACATTAAAAAAAAAACAGCAACGTGCCTGCGGGTAACACCTCAATGGGTGGTGTGGAAGATTACCCATTTTATTTGAATCAGGGAGCGAAAAGGTTCCGAAAATAACAGTTTCCAACTGTTATTTATCGGTTCTGTTTAAAATAGTTATGAAGAACCGAAATATTTAGTCTTGAAAAAGACATCGATGTCTTAAAGATTTTTAATAAGACCTCTGAAATGAAACGTCTCGAAAAAGACGTCTTAAAGACGTTTTTATGTCTGAAATGAGACGTCTTAAAGACGTCTGAAATAAAACGTCGTTTTTACATATGAAATAAGACGTCCTAAAGACGTAAAAACGACGTCGTTTCCAGACGTAAGACTTTCAGACGTAAAATGGACGTAAAAAAGACGTCGCGTGCTATCTGGGTATATAGGAAATTTTTTACAGACAATTATATTTACCAATATAGTTAATTAATTTAACAAAAAAATAACAATTTTTATAAATAAATGCACCATATGTGAAATTAATAATAATAAACTTAAACAAATTATAATACTAGTAAATAAAATTAATAAACTTAACAAAACGCTATTCGCTATCCGAGTCATTCTCAGTACTTTGATTGCGATCCAAAATCATTGACTCTCGTGATCTTGCACATTTCTTATTAAGTACTGATCAATTTCAGTAAAATTGCAAGAATTGCTTTTTATTGTAGTTTCTCGATGTGTTGAAATAAACGGATCGAATGTCAGTAAAATACTATTAAATAAGACGGTGTTCGTGTCCTGTCTATTGGTTTTTCGTGTATGATTTAGACGATATTTTCTGATTTCTTTGTGTCTCGCTTCTAAAGCCTTCTCAAACAGAAGTCCTATTGGGACATCAAAATGATTAACAATGATAAATGATTAACAATGTTAAATGATTAATGATGTCACACCCATGAATTAAAACTTTACGTACGGTTGTAGGCATGTAGTACCAATTGTATTTTTCTATGTATAAATCTAATGTTTCTCTTAAAAATATTTTGAAAGTGTCTGTATTTATTTGTTCACAACATGGTAACACCCGTAAAATTATTAGCATATATTAAATAACATATATTAAATATCATCATATATCATATATCATTATATATCAAACATATATTAAAAACAAATTAAGAACACATAAAAATGATTGATATATAATTATTGCAGAATTGTATTATGCATAAAAATGATTATTATATGATTATTAATAACAATTTCCATCCTAATACGCATGTTTTGCAAGAGAAATGTATTTCATATCATGATATACACGAATATTTAACTTTTTTCAGTAAATTCCCCACTGTGACTGTGGCGAACAAATAGCAAAATTTTTTACAAAAATCCAAATTTGTTTACGAATGTATACTTATTGTTACTTTTCACAGAAAATGAAATTTAACAATGCAACTAATATATTTACAAAGAAATTAACAAATTTTCAAATTTGACAAATTAGCAAATAGGAAAGGTATGGACATTTCTTAAAAAGTATATAAAATTAAGAGTAGCAGTTAGTTGCAGACAAAACTATAAAATTCTTAAACCGTAATAAGTAATGTATCCGAATATGTATGAATCTCAGGACATATTTTTCCGTTTTTGTTTTATGTTAATTTGAAGTTCTATATGCAATTAACAAATAAAACCACCGTTGAAAATTTGTACAAAAAATAAATCGACTTTTGTAACGTAAGGATTGCGGTGGATGCTTGCGGAATAATAGGAATCGGAGAATCTGGGGACACAGGATATATTTTCCAAAAATGTTATTACAAATGATGGGAGATAGGTTTTGTTATATAAGAATAGATTTTTTCAAGAGAGAGAGAGAGAGAGAGAGAAAGTTAGCAACGAATATTTTACGGAAAGATATATAATACGGAATACCATCATCGGGCGTCCGGTTTATTTCAACCGTACTCTCCCTCTGGAGATACAACGACGACGCAGTTTCGCCAGTTTTCTCATGTCCGTTTGGCGCCGGCCTTCATGGCCGTCATCTCCGAAATGTACAGAGGAACCAGGCGTCCCTACTTACTCTCAGGCGGCCAGGGAGCTACCCTGTTCTTTCCTCTCGGCGGGCGGCCGGCCTTCATGGCCGTCCTCTCCCATGTATCCAGAGAGGCGTCCAGGTGCAACCCCTGTCCTCTCCTGGGCTGCTTGGCGTCCAATAACATTGCTTCGTACTCTCCCACCCTGTGGGCGGCCGTGGTCTTACCTCGTCCTCTCCCACAGGTGCAGCAAGAGTGCTCGCTCCGCGGTAATCTACCGGTATTTATATGGACTCGTTGCTAACTTTATCAATAAAACTTTACTAGGGATCTAGAAGGTTCCAGACCCCCCAGTCCCCTCGAACCGCCGGCCACGCTGTCTCGGCGCAATTCTTGGTACATCGTCATATAAACATGTAGTGAGATGTACCCAAAAAATCTGGGCGTGGTGGATTGCGCACAAAAAGAATTCAAGCTGCTTGTTCTCATCGTAAGTTGTGATTTGTAATTAGATTATGGTTATGTGTTTTCCATGTATAATCTATAGTACTAAAATCTGTTCTGAATTTATTAGTGTTGATAGTTTTATAGGACCTAACCCAGATCTAATCTAGATCTTTTTTTATGGGAGGTTAATTCCAGTTACGGATACCTTGATCCACCTCCCCTGGAGAAACGGGGATTATGTGCAGCTTCCGATTGTGGGTGTACAAGATCGGGCCTACTCACTAACTCCCTCACGTCAACCGATCTTAGAGTATCGGGGGAATGCCAGTTGTAGTTGCGCGTACGTCCTAACGACGCCCACCTCTCGCGGGCTACCCGTTAGACAATCGACAGCTAAAGTCGAACCTCTCCCCTCCAGGGCCTCCGCCAGAGCTGGTGAGGGCGCTATCGCTCACACCTAGGGATAACCCATCGGAAGCCCGCGATCCTGAGCCCCCACCGCTCCGGACCTTCACGCTCCGGGTTTCGCTCCGCCGCTTCCTTCTAGGCACTCACAGACGGAGGCGAACACCTTCCACGACTCCTCGCCCTCAACGATCACTGCAACGATCCCAGAGGGTGAGACACACCCAACTACCCGCTGCAGGACACGGCGCACAGTGGTGCCAAATGGCCAAAAAGCAGCAAAAAATCTGTAAAAACGAAACTATTCAACGAATTTGTGTGAAAATATGTAGAGAGATCGCCACAGGTACGACGCTTATTTGGCAAAAAAAATTTTTTAAAAAGTTGTTAAACATTAAGTAATATGGGTTAATCGGAAATCTCTGTTTTCTGCCCATTTTTTATTTATGGAAGCATGCAACAAATCCTTTAATAGATTTTGGTAAATTGAAACACCTAGAAGAATATCCGGACAGAGTGCAACCAAATCAAAATCAGTTTCTTTTGTGTGCCAAGCGTTTGAAGGAAACAGGGTCTTTCCAAAATAAGTGTCATAATCGGAAATGTCTTCTTTCGGAAGATAAAAAGTTAGAAGTCCTCTTATATTTTGAAGAAAATCCGACAACTTCAGTACGAAAAGAGCTTCACATTGGTGAGAAATATTCAAAATGTTTCTTCCATTTCTGATTTTGCATGACCTTAAAGGTCATTGTGCAGCACACGGATGAATTCGTCTAGACACACGCTTTCATGTGATATAAAAAAATATACAGAATTCCATTTAAAAAATTGAAGGAAAATTGATTCATATCTAACAAAATAGTATAAACACAAAAAAATTAAATACGCCATTGTGTTGCGTATAAAAAACAGTACTGCTTTTTCCTCTTTCATTTTTTTCTAATATTTACTATTTACAAGAAAAACGCTGGCTAGTAATAGTGTGAACACCCTGTATATAGGAAAAAGTTGTTCAGAATAATGACAACCTTGACAACATATTTCAAGGTCGTCAAAATCGGTCAGATGTACCCTTTTCTGTATCATTACCTTGTAAAAAGTTCACACGGTATATAGATCGTTTGTCGATCGTCGTGATATATCTGTACAAACAGTTGATGAGAGGACGCACCATGCTGACACATACATAGGCAAAAATGTATAGGCAAAATTCAATGTAGTAGTAGCTGCAGTTTTTCGCAAATATCTCCGAAACTATGGCTGAGCGGCGGTTACATGTATAGGAAAAAGTTGTTCAAAATGTTGAGTTTTACATACCCACCAAGTTTCATCTCGATCGGCCACCGATGCCTTTCGGAATAATATCCAAAATAAGTAACTAAAAAAACGTAGCATTTTCTACAATTTTTTCCAACATTTCTTAATGTAAGCACATTTTACACATTCATCTATAAAACTAACAACATCAATAAATTCAGAACGGATTTTAGTACTATAGATTATACATAGAAAACACATAACCGTAAACTTATTACAAATCACAACTTATGATGGGAAACAACTTCAATTTTCTTTGTATACAATTCACTATGCGACTAATTCAACATGTGTGCAATTTTTATTGTATGTCTTATCCTTGTGAGCAATTGTTGCGTGAGCGAACTCTCCCTGTGTTCAAAAGAGTCGTGTGCAATAACATTGTGCGCAATCGTCTGTGCGCAAAAGAGCCACCCTCCAGTGATGGCCATCGTCATTCTGAGGTCTTTGATCTCCAGGACGTCGATAGCGACGGCCTGTTTAGCTGCTGTCAAGACTCCTTCGTAGGTCGCCTTGCTTCCTTCCGAAATGGTCAGCGCGTCGAAGGCTCGCCGATCTCTTGCCGGAGAAAAGGGACGCCGGCAAGGTACCGTGCGACCGGAATGGTGGCACAGACCACTCGCAGGCAGCATCCTCGTTTGGGAATCCGAACGAAGGCGCCTAAGCACCACGACCGGACTGGTGGCCATGAACATCAATCCTTTCTCGAGGCTAGATCCTTCGAGCTATAGGTCTGATTCGATTTCCCGAGTCGGATCCATAGTCCCTACAACAATTCCCCGCCAGAATTTTTTTTTAAATTTAATGTCTCCATGTTCATCCCACGGGATGATGAGAATAGCGGTCATACCCAGAGGTTGGATGTTAGCGGCTGATGCACTCACACCCCGGCGCTTATTCCGGGCGTGCTGTGGAGACCTCCCCGGTCTGCATAGGACGCACGGTTTTCAGTCCTCAGTGTGAGCCTTACCGGTGAGGGAGGTCCTGCCAGAATCCGCAGCTCCCGCCGGCATCATCTCACATCACTACGTCCCGTCGCGTATTTCTCATTCTGTTACAACTCACATCCATATGAACTCCCAGGAGTCACCACGAGAAGGTGGAGTGAGAGAATTTTACGTAAGTGACCCACTCAGATAGAGAGAACAGCTCGACAGTGGATCCAAGTCACCACTATAAGGCCACTTATCCTTGGCTCCCAATTGTCTGTTAGTCTTTCTTTTTTTCATGGTGGTAACGCATTACGGATTCCCTGCCCTGCCTGGAGGGGCGGAAGACGAAGATAT
>CM052115.1:422873-459875 GCA_028454245.1 Halictus quadricinctus | reverse complement strand
TGTTTCCTTTCAAAGACTATCTTGACAAAACATTCCAGAAGGGAGTGTTTTGAAGATTTCCATATTAGGAAATCGTACGGTGCTGTTACTGAATCGTGCTTCGTGCCAGTTGCGTCCAGCCGGAGCATAATCATCCCTTCTATAAATAAGGGGCCTGTTGGGACGCTTTTCGTTCTCAGAAAAGAGATTAGAACTTCTAATCGAAATGAACGTGGAGAAACGTCTCCATACGTAACAATTGTCATAAACGAAATACTTGTAAGCTTTCTAGTATATGCGCTATACCAACCCTACTTGTAAAAACAAACTTTAAATCTCTGATTCAGAACCTAATTTTGAATAAATCAGTAATTTCGTTGTTTCAAAAAATACGGGTACAAACTTATTTAAACAATCCTCAATTTCCCGAACCGTTGCCGGTGTATGACAGGTAGGTTCGAAACTGCATCCTATCCCCTAAAAATCATAATACGTCCCACTCGGAACGTAACACACGTAAAACCATTTTTCGCTTATTTTTGTCGGTAACGTGGTCACTCTACCTTATCGCGAATCTACGGAGTCTTAGCTCCATTATCCGATCGAGCTCAAACTTTGCATAGATTTCTTTTTATATTAATTGCAACATCCTGAGGAGAAGGGGGGCGTATAAGCAAATTGAAAAAATTCTCGTCAAGAGTAAATAAGAGCCACCCTAATGACTACCGTTGCAGATGAGGTATCAGGCTGAAACTTGACAGAAAGGTTTCTTTTTTGGTTCGAAGCTCGATTAAAATTGGGCCGAGTGCGAATTTGACACCCAAACCCGGCTATAGCTTTTGTGAGCAGTGACCGAGTAATCGCTTTCTTAATGCGATTTCGGCGCTAAAACTCCATATGCTATAACAGAGCTGCTTAACATGCCTATTAGCGAGCAAGAGCGCCCGCCGATACCCATAGGCACAACTACGAGCAAAGCTGCGGGCATGTGACTTAGTGAAGTGAGGGTACGCCGTAGCACAGCCGTAGCTGTCCACGTAGCTGTGACAATCCGTGTGACAAATACATGCAGCCTCGCCCGCAGGGGCGAGGCTTCGTGACCGCCGTTCTGTATATGTCCAGGGCAAGAAAATCGCTGCCCGTACGGGCAGACGCTGAACAGCTTTGTGCTATAAGCTCCCATGCTCCTTTCATTTTGATGAAATTGTTAGAATATGTGCAATTGATACAGATGTACACAACGTATTTTAAACATTTTCAATACAGGTCCACACAAAAAAGTTGTAAACAACAACTTTTAGTATTTTCTTTGTAATTCTTACCAATTGCAATTTTATCCAAATTTTTTTCACGCCACGTAGTAAACTAATTGTTCTAACTTCTTAAAGAGATGCAGCGTCGTATGGTCTAATATTAAAAAAATTATCATCCTTTTAAAGATGAATATTTCTGTAATTCACGGTTAGGAGCCGAAGGTTAGGCCTGTTTTGCGTGACCGAGGATTGTTTGCTTTTTACGGGACTTATTGTGTACTAGCCGATGCCTGTTTTATCACCTAATACTCGAATCACCCGATTATCGAAAGAACGTCGGAAGAACTCTGGTTATCTTTGATTTTGAATAAGCCCTTTGTGTTTGAATAAGTCCCTTGTGCCGGTACATATCTCCGGAAGTGTCAAAAGTCGCAGATGGAAAAGTTTCCGTACCTAAAAATACATACAATATTCATTATTTTTTTTTATTTCACCTTTTATTTATTCTACCTCTTACTTTGATAATCTCTCGACGCCACGCGACACACACAAGAAACTTTGATTCTTAATTTCTTGCATTCTTGCATTTGTTAATAATTTCTCAAATGTTTGGAAGTGTTTGTAAGAGTATAGATTTAACAAATTTGTTATAGAGTAGGTTAATTATTTGACGAACAAATTATAATCAGGAATCACATAACAATTTAAATATTCATTACGAACTGACGTAAACCTTATTGTGAGCCATTACATGTGTAGTGTAGTTTAATTGGTATTAAATTTGATTGACATCCAAACAGAACGACTAGGTTGCAGTTAATGCTCAAGGGCTACTAGTTTCGGTTCGATGCAAGATTAAATGAAATTCAATCGATTAAACTGATTACAAAAACCACAATCAGTTGATAAGTGACGCGTGTTCAATTATATCTGCTCGTTAAAAAAATTTACAATCTTTTCGGTTTTCTTTTTAATTACAGCATATCATGTACATTATTTTATCTTAAACTTTTAGATACTGGTTGTTGACTGTTCTCCATGCTGGTGAAGCTGTGCTGCCTAAAATTGAATTGAAATTGGCTCGTTTATATCGAACTGCATTCTCAAGACAACAGCAACGTCACCTTGGACTTTTACAGACGGATCCACGATTTCAAAGATCTGCGGATGAACGATCATTTGTCACGAACAAGGTAATTTCTAATATTTTATAACATCATACGAATACTACTCTGTAACGTCGCAGAATTCAGATGGTACAGCGAGGCAGTCAGGAAACTACTTTGTCTTTGCCCTTATTAACCAGAAACTTGAAGATAGCTCGCTATTATGTACAGTGAATTCGCATTTTATGTCTGCAGCACAGGTCTTGACGTCGCTTAAGTTCTTTGATGCAATGCCAAACGTAGAAAAGGACAACGAATTTTTTTAATGAAAATGATAGCAAATTTGATATAATACCGATGATATTTACTTGTGTAATGAACGATTAAAGTTTCAGACGCGAAGAGGAACAACGAATGGGAGAGAAAAAGACACGGAGAGTCGAAGCGTTCGGAAAAGATGAGACTGGCGTGAGCTCAGGCCTTTAAATCAAAACTTAAACTTTTCTATTATTAATTATTTTTTCACGAGACTTTCATCAATATATTTTTGGAATTGTTCTGATTAAAGTGATAACAAATACAATATTATTCGGATCATACTTACACTAATTTTCCGTTAATATAATTGTAAAGGAAAGTAACTTTCATCGCTCATTACACAAGTAGTTTCATTTTAATCAGAAAAATGCAACACATATGTTGGTGAAAGTTTCATAAAAAAATAACGAAAAGTAAAGAACTTTTGTAATTGGATTAGTAGTAGTCCTCTGGTCTACCATCAATATACCCGACCGTGTTATGTTACACTCCTCGGTGGCGGCGACTCTCAAGCTTCGCTGTCCTTTTCTACGTGCAACATTGTATCAGAGAAAGACTTCTTCTCAGCCTTCTTGTCCCTATCTGTCTATATGTCCCGTCTTTAGGACATTCGACGAGTAGGGTCATTTACAATTTCGCACAACCTTCAGCCAAAAGAAAGTAACGCCCCTAGTAGCACAAAAATATTGGATAAATATCTTTTTCAAATATTGGAAAAATATTTTTTAAGCCACACTTTTTCATTTGAGAAAAATATTGGATCTAAATATTGTATACATGTACAAGAAATGTAAATTGATTGTTTAGAAAATATATGCTAAATATTCAGAGAATATAAACTAGATATTTAAAAAATATAAAGTAAATATTTACAGGATATTAACTAGATATTTAAAAAATGTAAATTCAATATTTAAATAACATTCAATAAAATCTTTAAATTTAAGAAAAAGTTCTAAAAAAAATTAGAAACTGTTCCATATATACATATACTTTTCTATCTATGCACTTGCTTGTTAGGGAATATTCCCACTTTGCCTTCAAACGGACCTTATTACATTTCAGAAATTTTTATGCAGTTGGCAGGATTCCAACTCGGGACTTACCGTTCACTTGATGATGTGCCTTTTTTTTTTAATATGTTTATTGGTTTTTGTATGTACAATTTCTTAGAATTATTGGTACCGTGAATAAACATAACAAAAAAATAATCATTAATTCTACGGGCTTATTACGTAATGCTCTTACGTATACTATCTACTTAGTCTAGATTATTGCGGATCAGTCTTGTTACGGTATGATTGAGGTTTTAGTTGTTCTTTGGTATAAGTACCTACTTATTGCGATTTGGGGAAAAAGACACATGCAGGAAACAGTGTTAAAACCCCAAAGGTCAGTCTTACGAGATGAAAACTAAGATTATAGACTAGAATAAATACATGGGTTTGGGTTATAATGGCTATTTACAACTAATACTGGGGGCTATGTACAATGGGCCTGGGCCGAGGTTGCTTAATGGCTATATTGCGGTAGTGACGCTCTTTACGTAGTTTAAAGGGCGTTTATTGCACTTGGTTGTGGTTTTGACGGAGTGTGGTGACTTTGCGGTTGCGTAGGGCCGCTATATGGGTGCTGTTGTCGAATAGCCACCAATATTTGTGCGAGGAGTACTCGTAGCTAGATAATGCTAGCCTTTTGTCTGCTTTGTTTCGGCGCCAGTGGTATATTATGGGGATATTGTTTTGGTCTTGTATTATTCCTTTCGCGCCCCAGATGGTGAAGGCTTGTGGTGGGATTTGCTAGGTTTTTGGTTATACTGTTTTTTATGTGTGGTAGTTTGTCGAAGTAATCTCTGGTTAGTTTTATTGTGAATGTGTCTATTCTGGAGATGTCAGCTGTGTTGTAGAGGGTTGCGTTGTTGATGTAATGTTTCCAGTTTGTGTTTTATGATCTGTACAGTTTATTGCGGGCTTTTAGGCATTTTCTTTCGAATATTCTGAGTCTTTCCATCATGGTGTGGTTGGTGTTCCACCAGATGGGGGCCGCGTAGGTTAATATGGGTCGGATCAGTAGCATGTATAGTATTGTCTTGGCTCTTTGAGAAAGGTGTTTGTTGTGAAATAATCTACTGTTTGCTTTGAAGGCTGCGGTTGCCTTATTGAGTTGTTTCGTTACGTGATCGTTGCCTCTGAGAAGATAACCAATGGGTACGCCGAGGTATTTTACAGATTTCTTGTGTGGTATTGTGTTTTTGAGTGTAGTGCCTGGGACTGTTGTTTTAATTTGGAATTTGTTACGGCTAGCTTTGATGTTGGAGGAGAGGTAGTGGACAGGTTTGCGGGATAATATTGTCTCGAATTTTAGTGGATTAAGCCTGAGATTCCAGGTGCTGTAGTAACTGTTGATTCGAGGTCTGTTTGGACTTTGTTCACTCTGTTGCTGGATGTGTAAGTGAGTAGATCGTCTGCGAATGCCAGTACTGCTGCCTTGCCGGGCTCGTTAAATTCGAACGCTCTGAGGAGGTCGCTGGTGTATATGTTGAAGAGGATGGGGGAGTAACTGTACCTTGCTGGAGACCTTTGGTTATTCGGAATGTTATTGTTGAGGAGGTTTTGCCGTCCCAGGTTATGAAGTTTTTGTCGGTAATCATGTCCCAGATTGTGGAAAGGAGCCATTTTGGGAATTTTTTTCTGTGGAGCTTGAATTCGAGGCCGTTGAGCCAGACCGAGTCAAAAGCTTTTTCGAGGTCTAGTAGGGCTGCGCCTACTAGTTGATTGTTGCTGATATTGTGGTTGATATCGGACATGAATTTATGTATGGCATGGGTTGTGGAGTGTTTGTGTTTGAAGCCGAATTGACAATCGGGGATGATGTTATGGTTTACGCAGAACTGTGATATTTTGTTGTTAATAACGGCTTCGAAGACTTTACTTAGACTTGGGGACAGGCTGATTGGTCTGTAGCTGGATGGATCTGTAGGGTTTTTGTTTTTCTTGGCGATTGGGAGTACTCTAGCTGTTTTCCATAATCAGGGGAAATAGCTGTGTTGTTTATGGCGTTGTTGAACAGTATTGCTATGTGTGCAATTATTTTTTCAGGTAGGTGCTTGAGGACGATTTGGGGGATTCGGTCTGTCCCAACGGAGGTTTTGTTTGGGAGTATTTTGAGGATGTTTGCTATTGTGTAGGGGTTGCAGAAAGGAGAGATTATGTCGTCTGAGTCGTTTGGACATAGGTTGTTTTGCCGGTCGGATGTGAATTCAACCATTTTTTAGGCGTGATCCTTTGTTTAGATGGCAAGGGATAGATTCGTAAAAGGCTCCTATAGCGTTGAGTTTGTCCGTCGGTGTCGTGAGGATGTAGCTATCGTTTGTTGTTTGGAGGTGTCACATTTGCTTCTGCTGAGGATCGTGCTGTTGTTTTTTTTTATGTGGATGGTGTCTATAGTTGATGGTGGTTTGCGTCTGAATATTGTGTTGATTTTTGAAAAAAAAGTATCTGTGGTTCTGTGCTCGATCTGTTTAATTACGTTCGTCCAATATTTGTTTATTCCTGTATTGAATGCTGCGTGCAGTTTTTTTTATTTGCTTGTGTGTGTTTTTAGCTATTTTTGTCAGTGTGAGTTGGGAGTTGGGGTCTACTACGTATAGTTTGTTAAGTATGTTAAGGTTTTCTTTTGTTTTTGTAGTTTGGTGATTTTTCGGTTGATGTACAGTAAATTATCGTTGTACATCAGTACCAATCTCACGATTCCAAGTCAGTGGAACATCTCACACCACCGCGGTGAGTGGCCAAATCTCGAGAACCGTCGCAGCCACAACATTGTCGGCTATATCGGTGTGAGACCAGAAGACCACTACTAATCCAATTACAAAACTTCTTTATTTTTCGTTATTTTTTATGAAACTTCCACCAACATATTCGTGGCATTTTTCTGATTAAAATGAAACCAAATATGATATAATTCTGATGATATTTACGTGTGTAATGAATGATGGAAGTTACTTCCCATAACAATTACATTAATGGAAAATTAGTGTAAATGTGATCCGAATTATATCGCGTTTGATATCATTTTAATCAGAATAATGCCACAAATATATTGGTGAAAGTCTCATAAAAAAATAATCAATAATAAAGAAGTTAAATTTTTCATTTAAAGGCCTGCGCTCACGCGGTCTTTGATCGTTGCCGGCGGCCGCGACTCTTCGCGGCTATTTCCTTCCCATACGCTTTCCTTCTCTGTGTTCGAAACTTTTATCGCTTGTTACACAAGTAAATATCATCGGAATTATATCATATTTGGTTTCATTTTAATCATAAAAATGACACAAATATGTTGGTAAAAGTTTCATAAAAAAATAACGAAAAATAAAGAAGTTTTGTAATTGGATTAGTGTGGTCTTCTGATCTCACACCGATATAGCCGACAATGTGTGGCCCACTCCTCGGCGACGACGGTTCTCGAGTTTCGCTGTCCGCTTCTCCGTGCAACATTATATCGGAGACGGATATTCTTTCCGTTTGAATATCAGTCATGTTTGCATACCATGACTTTCACGCGGGATGACTCTTAGGTTTCCAGCGTGCCCTGTATATTTCAAATGGGACGCTCGGCGAGAACCACCGATTCGTATGAATTTCAGTGAAAAGAACGGCGGTAGTGACTTACAACGATAATTTACTGTATATGGTGGTGTTGTTGGAACTCTTGAATGGGGGCGTGTGTATGTGTATTACCCTCTGAATAGCTTCAAGGTATACGTCGAGGTATTTGGAGAAGTTTTTCCATTTGGTGGCTTTGTAGTTTAGTTTTATGGTGGCTAGGTTAGTGGCGGTTGGGATATTGGAGGGCAGTTCGAATTGTAGCGATACGGCCAGGTGGTCGCTATCATAGGGCAGTGTACTGGCTTTCCCGGCGATGGTGTTTGTGAGCGTTAACCTGAAATCTGCTAGACAGATGTCTCAGAAAGATGTATGTGAGTTATGTGATGTTATGTGATAAGCTTGTATGTGAGGTCGTATTTGTTCTCTCATTTTTTGAAATATCTGCATCTTTGGTTGTTTGTGATGTCTCCCCAGTCTGTACGTTTTGTGTTGAGGTCTCCGGCTAGTATGTAATAGTTGTTATTGTCGTGTAGTTTCAGTGTGTGGAAGAGGTGGTCTAGTTCTGCTATGTAGAAGGATCTATGTGGGATCATACCTATGTGGAGGTATGCGCTTATAATGTAGAGTGAGCTGTTACTGTTAATGTTAATCTTTATGATGGTGTATTCAAGTATTTCGTTGTCGGTGGAAGAGGGGGAATACATGGGTTCGCAATTGATGTTTTTTTTTTTATTAGGATTGCTGTTCCCCCGCCTTGAACAGCGTTGGGCCTATCTTTCCCGAATAAGTTATAGTTTTCAAAGTTGAAGTTGTGGGTGGGATTGAGTTTTGTACTTGTTGATGTGCTTCCTCGCTAAGCCATGCGAACTTACATTATTACAGTCATTACTTTTTATTCTTATACAAGTTCAAAACCTATCAAATCAGAGAAAATAGAATCTATACCGAACTAACGGAATCTATAAGGTTACGATTTGATTCGAAAGGGACTTTAACCTGATCTTACTAAAATTGACTCTTATGCGTGTAACGCGACGTGACTCTACACGTGAATGCACGATTACTGATCGACTACTGACCAGCTACTGGCCAGCTACTGCCTGCTACTGACCAAAGAGGATGAAAAGGGATGAAAATGAACGGGTTTATATACCTTGAAAATGAAAGGGGTGCTCTGTTTAAGATTTAATGTCACGTAGGGTCACATTCACATTTTTTGTCAATTCTAATGAAAACCAGGCCTCACTTAGATTTTCGTTAAAAGGGGTTAATGGAAGGTTATCCGGGCTATTTCCTATCAGAATCTTAATTAACGGATGCCAGAAGGGAGTGTTCTAAAGATTTTCATATAAAGAAGTCATACTGTGTCTTCCAGTAATAAAAGGGGGCCTGTTGGGACGCTTCTCGTTCTCAGAAAAGAGATTAGAACTTCTAATCGTAGAGAAAAACTTCTCCATACGTAACATTAAATAAATAATATTATCTGTATATTAGGAAAAAATATTCCATTTCTAATATGAAATAAAGATTCATTTTATATTTAGAAAAAAATATTTTTCTCGTAACATGAAATAGATATTTCCTGCATATTTGAAAAAAAAAATATTTGTTACTTAATGTAAAATAAATATTGTATGTATATTTGAATACTAAAAACAGATTGCATCTCATTTTAATATCATATGAATGTGTATATAATATTTTGTGTTACTAGGGACACGTTTCGTTCTTTTACAAGCAAGAAAACAAGTCTAAACACACCACAAATCAGATAAGTTAGACGGTGCCAGTATTGAAACGTTTCCTTCGAAGTTCATCAACGGATTTTATTTGTGGATTTTAGACACACGTTGTGCTGCAACGTCACGTATGTCCACTACCGTACCAGAGCATTTTCTGTAGAGTCGGTAATTCAAAACTGTAGACAGAAAAATGCATTGCATGCAATCTGTAATCTAAAGAGTTCCTTATAAAATTGTCTTAATAACTTAATATCCAGCAGAATACCGATGGTGAAACCCGTTGACATTTCCATATATTGTAAAGACTTCTACTCATTGCAAAACGTGACGAAAAATGTTGAAATAATAACAATTTATTTGTTTAAACAATCACTCAAGTAATACAAATTTATTGGTTTAAACATTTGTTTAAATCATAAAAATTTGTTTTTTTAAACAACCGTTTAAGTAATAAAAATGTATTGATTTAAACGGGTTTAAATAATAAAAATGTATTTGTTTAAACAATCGTTTAAGTAATAAGAATGTATCGGTCTAAACGTTTGTCTAAATGATTAAAATTTATTTGTCTAAACAATCGTTGACGTAAACTATTATAAACAAACTCACCCCCTACTTTATGAATTCGGAATTCGTGGATCACTATGCCAAATTATTTGTTATTTGTCCTCCTCTAAAATCCAAACATCATACAAGAAAGTTGTAAAATACAACTTTTAGTATTTTCTCTGCAATTGCGACCAATTGCAATCTTTTCCAAATTTTTTCACATCATGTAGTACACTAATTGTTCTAATTGTTCATAAAAATTCAAGTTGTATGATGCAATATTACAAAAGTTATCGTCCTTCAAAGAGTGTCTGAAAAGACACTGTACGTACTACGTACTTACGTATTACGATTTGGCAACGTCGAATCAAGATGTCGATTACTTGAAGTCAAATAAAAATAATGAATGAAGATACATGTGATTCGCATCTCTTCGAAATGCTCGTCACGAATAAAACAACCGAATAAATCATCTTGCTACATCGAGTTCAGAATAAATCTCAAAGTTAAGATGAAATCGTTCCATTGAAATCTCACAGATACATACCGCTGGCGATAGATGGTGGCGCTGCCTTCGATTCTCAAATAATGGTTAAAGATAAGCTGAAAATTCTCAGCTATACAGTGAATTCTTTTCTGGCGAGGAACATTTAGACGAAGTCTGTGGTTCTCGCCGAACGTTGCATTTGAATTACACACTGCACGCTGGAATCGTAAATGACCCTACTCGTCGAATGTCCCAAACACGGGACATATAGACAGTTAGGGACAAGAAGGCTGAGAAGAAATCTTCCTCTGATACAATATTGCACGTAGAAAAGGACAGCAAAGCTCGAGAGCCGCCGCCACTGAAGAGTGTAACATAACACGGTCGGGTATATTGGCGTGAGACCAGAGGACTACTACTAATCCAATTACAAAAGTTCTTTACTTTTCATTATTTTTTTATGAGCCTTTCACCAACATATTCGTGGCATTTAGATGATTAAAATGAAACCAAATTTGATATAATTCTGATGATACTTGCTTGTGTAATGAGCGATGAAAGTTACTTTCCATTACAATTATATTAACGGAAAATTAGTGTAAATATGATCCCAATAATATCGTATTTGGTATTACTTTAATCAGAACAATTCCACAAATATATTGGTGAAAGTCTCGTAAAAAAGTAATTAATAATAGAAAAGTTTAAGTTTTGATTTAAAAGCCTGAGCTCATGCCAGTCTTTCATCTTTCCCGAACGCTTCGACCCGCCGTGTCTCTTTATCTAAATATCATCGGAATTATATTATATTTGGTTTCATTTTAATCAGAAAAATGCCTCACACCGATATAGCCGACAATGTTGTGGCCGTGATGGCTCTCGAGATTCGGCCACTCACCGCGGTGGTGTGAGGTGTCCCACTGTCTTGGAAACGTGAGATTGGCACTGGCGTACAACGATAATTTACTGTAATTGAAAATGAAACTTCTAATGTCGCTAAAAAATTGTATAATATTGACAATCAATTGACACTGATTTTCGATGGAACATATATTGGCCATCAAAAGAGTTCGAATAATGCATACCAGCGAAAAAAAGGTACATTTATGTAAACCTTTTACCGTTTGCACGACAAACGGATATATCATTGACATGTTCGGACCTTTTTATGCCAATCAGAATGATGCTGAAATCATGCAGATCGTTCTTCGAGATCCCAATGGCTTGAAAACTCTTATGAAACGGGGAGACCTTTGTATTGTACATCGCGGTTTCCGTGATGTTAAATCACACTTAGAAGTGTCTGGGTTTCATGTTTTCATGCCTACATTGAAAGGCAATCGTTCTCAATTAAGTAACTACTGAGGAGTCCAATTCATCTCGTAAAGTTACCAAAGTCAAATCATATTTCAGGATTGCATGCTTTCTAAATAATAAGTTCGGCAAAAGACTAAATTCTCATGTCGTACTTTTCGATGACATAACTGACAGAATATTGAGTGAAGATAAAGTAATAAATAGTTTAGCACAACAAATGAAAACACAACACCGAAACCACAGAAAAGCACGATTTAAAGATACTTTTTACGGGATCATACCAATTATCTCAAGCTGTTTCGTGTTTGGCCGAAATAATACATGAACACGATAATAAAATTAACGTCCGTTATTTAATAGACTAATAATATTGTAAAATTCGAAGTAAAATCGCGAGATATCAGCCACAAAACGTACAAATGGTGGTCATTCGGGTATAAAACGGTACTGTTAAGAATGCGCCAATGGTAATCGCACTATTGGATGTTGCTCATATGTAGCTGCTATCATTTATTATTTATCTTATGCTCGATACGACACAGACATAGTTCGGTCAGCAGAGATACTCACTAAAATTTTCAATAACGACCAAATAACCAAATAGAAATACTTCATGTATATACTTTCTGTCACAAAAATAATCAATTCCTTATTCCATGTAAAAAAATGTTAAATAGATAAGTAATGCAGCCTGTAAATGACTAAAGGCCGAAAGTATTTCAGCAATATTTTTCCGAAAAATTATTAAAAAATCGTTTAAACATAGTTTAAAAATGTTTTTACAATGACGTAACGGTTAGAAATCGAAAAAACATCTGATCAACGAAAAAAAAATTGGCCCGGGGCGGGACTCGAACCTGGTCCAAAAAGTCTTCAGCGGTTCCGCAGTCGGACACCATAGCCACTGCATCAACTGGCATCGTTGAAAGTACCTTCGAAATATTCGAATATATGGTGCGTAATATAATTTTCGGTTTTTGTACTATACAATTTTTAAAGTCTGGACGATGTTTCTCTGGACTTAGGAATGTTTAATATTACATAATATATTTTTACGATAATTATAACTTAGTTTTACACGGAAAAAACGCCGAAAAAATTGGTTTTTATTTTTTCCAAATATGACGCACCAAACGCAGGAATTTGAAAAAAATTGAGTATAATACTTAGGACAATATCTCATTGCTAAATTAATTGTGTTCTAGTGTCTCTTCGATTTCCACATGCAATCTACATTTTTTCGATTTTTTTTCGTGTTTTTTGATTTTTACAACAAGAGTTTGCAACGGAAAAATCTGAAAACGATTCAAAATATGTGGCTTGGTATCCGAAATGTGTCAGATTTTTTTCAGAATTTTAAATTGTGATTATATGGGGGAAATGGGCCAAAAACTGGATTTTCGATTGTCCTCTATAACTACCCTTACAGATGAGGCATCGGGCTAAAACTTGGCTGAAGGGGTTATATACAGTCAGGAGGCCCAAAAAAGCGATTTTTTAAGAATTTTTCTGAGAAGACTTTTACATTTATTATTGTAAAAATTTGTACACATATTATGGTAACTTTTAACTGTGTTTTAACATTTTTTATTTGTAAAAATAATAATTTTGAAAGCTGCTATAGCTGATCTCCAGGAGCTCCTCTAAAAAAAGGCGCCTTACGGTGACCACGATATCTCTGGACTGGATCATCTAAAATGAAAAAAGCAAACGGATTTCGTTAAAGTAATGTATAATCTCGTAATTAATCGAAGGAATAAGCAAAATAACATTTTTTGACAAAATGGCTGCTTCTCCAAAAAAAAATCGATTTTTCACCAAAATTTTGGCCTTAAATTGTTTATAAAAAAAGAAATATTCATCGGTGAGAAAAAACCTTCGATTAATTACAAGATTATACATTACTTTAACGAAATCCGTTTGGTTTTTTCGGAACACGGAAGCGTGTGTCAAAATAAATTTATTCGTATACGACAGAATATTTCGTATGTAATGTTTACGTACGAAAGTGCGTTAATTAAGTTAATAGTTAATCTCATTACAATAAGCTACCAAGAATGTTATTAATAGAGCCGAAATGTACATTCATGCACAAGGAAGTCATATTGAATATTTACTCTAGCTTCGTCAATACAGAATACTTGTAAACACATTAGTACAAAATGTTCGGAATTTTTTTCCATTTCTGACCTTGTATAACATCGAAGTTGCTTTCACGTGATATGAAAAATATTATATAGCATTCCATTTTAAAAATTGAAGGTCGCCTTCATTTAAAAAAATAATACCATAAACGCAAAAAATTACATACGCCATTACCTTGCTTGCAAAAAAACAAGTTCTTGCTTTTCTATTTTTTTTTTTTGTCATATTTAGTATTTGCAAGAAAAACGTTGGCTAGCAGTAGCGTAAACAGCCTGTATAATATGTATGTATGATAGAATTTGTATACTTTTGTAACGCAATCATACCTAAATCGTTGTAGATATTAAATCTGCTTGCACGTTAAAACCTATACGAGCAAATTAATACCAACCTTTCCGGGACTTCCGGCTAAAAAGAATGAATGCCCGTTTTCAGTACACAGATTTATTTTCAAACGTCACACATATGTACATGCTCGTACGCTCAAACGCACACTACAAGTATCCCGACATATGTGGTTCCACACTGCAATTATTCTGTTTGTATACAGAATTATTATTCTGTTCACCACACCACATACACGTGCAGTCACATTTTAATTGTACACCTCAGTTTTCGTTCATTTCTATTGAATTCTCTTTATGATACTCTATACTATTTCGCGAGGAATGGGAACACAGACTTTGATCAGCAAACAATATCTTTCACACATAGTATACACATATGTACATAGCATGAGGTAATAACTTTAATCATTCTGCATGGAAAAAAATTTTACGGTATCGAAGGGTGCTATAACATGCTATAAATCATTTTTTTATGAAACAATGGCTTTCAGGAATTTCGAAATCAACTTCATTTTGTTAATAAATGTGCCATATTTATTACGATTTTGAATCCAATAATAAGTAAAACAACGATTGTTGGGTCATGAGATGTGTTAGATTCAATGTCACGATCATTTGAATTGTCATCATCAAAACGTCGAATTATTACAGGCGCTTATAATGTTAAAAATAAAATCGTTGTTTTGTGTCCCTCTTAATCTTCTAAATAAATTATTTGTCATATTTGCAGTGGTTTTATGTAATAAAGCATCAACTGCATTATATACAATATGTGCTATATTTATTGATAAAAATATAAACGAAAAATAAGGTCTGTCGCTATAATCTTCTTCACTGGTGCACTGACAAACTTAATATCGAATAATTTTACATTACAATGTACTAAGTCGTACATCATATTCTTCCATTTTTACTTACTGCATGTACCCAGTAGCTAAATCTGTTAGCTAAATCTATTTCGAGCAAATTTTGCGCAATATTTGTATCACACTCTACGGGCAAAAGGCTTGACCATTTGGTACCAAACCCTGCTTGGAGCAGAATTTAGTCCCTATTTTGTATTTGGTACTAAAACATGTTGACAAATTCCTAGCCAAATGTGGAAACAGATGGATCGGAATTTGAGTGCAAAGTTTTCAGGCAAAATTCCATGCCAAATTGGGTCCAAACCTTGTCTTTGTTATAGACGGCAGGTCGGCCGTACTAAGTCCTTGCTCTAAGAGTACATATCAGGAAAAATCGAAGTAAACCTTACTGTAGGAGGAAAAATAGAGTTGAATTAAACTTCTAAATTATATAATTTTAAGTTTCATGTATTTTCAATAATTTAATTCCGTTTTCCTTCCTACAGGCGAGATTTACTTTTAGAACAAGGTTATGCCCGCCCTTAGTGCGATCGACGTGCCCTCCATAACGAAGCCAAGGTTTGGACCCAATTTGGCATGGAATTTTGGCTGGAAACTTTACACTCAAATACTGAGCCTAATGCAGAAACAGATGGACAGGAATTTGTAGACAAATTTTGGTGCCAAATTCATAATAAATTGCTTACTGGGTACTGCCGCAATAAATACTACAATTTCGTTAAATCAAGTTTACATTTTATGTATGCGAACAAAACCGCCAAGTGATTTCTTAAATTTCCGAACGAATGAACAAAACATTTTAACAAAGGATAAAATGAATGATATAGTAGTTGCGAATGAAAAAGTCATACATGAAATTTCATTGTGCAAATTCCGAAATATATGTTGTCCGAATCAGGAGACGGTGCCGGTGTAATAGTGACGATGAGAAGCGTACAATTTGCAGATACCTGTTATCCTTAAAATTGATTCGAAACGAATTTAATATTTCAATTATGCTATTAATCCTAGAACAAAAAGTCTCATAGTTTATTTATACATAGCAGTTCTTACATTTCAAACGTAGTCTTCTTGAACAAGGATCTTCGTCTCAAAAGTGTTCTTTTGTTTGAAACTTATTTAATTAACAACTCGTTAACACATCCTAACGTATAAGGAGGACCTACATACAAGATGACAAGTCACTTCGATGATACATCATAATGTGGTCAATCGGTTTCTTTAACAACGAAGCAGAGTAAGGAAAGCTTCACTTATTTACAAGTTATGTTTGGAGAAGTTGTTTATCATTATATCCTTGGCGGGTTATATCTTATACCCTAACCCCAGTTTGTACCCCGGTTACCCTGTCATCCTCCATACTCATTTGGTTCAAACTTGCTGCAAGATATTTCAATGAAAAAGATGAAGACTGCTGGTTAAATTTGTAGATACCGCAATGATTGAATCAGTCTGTATGTTGTTTTCGGAGTTATTTTTGATAAAAAGAAAAGGAAAATTTCATTTTTTTGCCCGCCAATAATCTTCATGCGTACACAGACGCGTAGTTACTTCCATTAAAATAACAACAACATTTTTGAAAAACGTCTTAATTCGACAGTAGAAACTTTATGCATTTATACCTATAATGAATACAAATGTGCAAAACAGAATATGGTAAAAATATTAACAAAAGTTATGAAGCTTTCAGTTTATTTTGTACTTTTTCAAGTATTAAAAAAGACAATAAGTCTAGTCGTAAAGACCTAAATTAACATAAATTATCATAATTACAATAATTTAATTATCAGTTATAACACATATGCTATGTTGTGCGGGCATCTTTCTTTCAATCGCCTCTACTATATTTGGCACTATGGATTCAACTGTACCTAAAATAACAGTATTTTTTACATCTTTTAAGTCGTGATCCGATATGACATATTTATAAGCGCTTTCTGCTTTTTTTGATATAGAAAAGAATTTCTCACAGATATACGTAGACCCAAACATAGCAATTAAACGTGCTGCGCACATATGTAAACCAGGAAACCTAGACTTTGGAAAATTTTTGTAAAAACTTAATATATCTACTTTGTTCATAAACTCGTGTCTTAAGTTCGTATCGCATCTCAGATCAATAATTTCTAATTGTAAATAAGATGGTACTACTTCTATATCGATAGAAAATGGCATGGTTACTAAATTAAAATCGTTCTCTATTTTTGTAATTTCATTGAATCTCAACGAGAATTCTTCACCAAGATTTTTCAAGACATTGATATATTTGTCAAATTTAATCTCTGAACTAACCGATGACAATTTCGTAAAATGATACGTGTTTCTACGCTCCAACTGGTCTATCCAAAACTTTAATTTCAATTTAAATGATTCTATCGAATCGTATAAATTTATAATTGTTTTTCCTTGTTCTTGTAACGATTCATTCAAGATACTGAGATGTTGGAGAATGTCGCACGTAAAAGACAAGTCAGCAATCCAATCGCCGTCTTGCAATTCTGGTACTATGTAACCTGCTACATTCATTAAAAAATAAATATCCGTACGGAGATCGTAAAACTTTTCCAATATATTTGCACGACCGATTGACCCAACATCAATATGATATGGCAGCTGACCGTACTCAACCTCTAAAACCTCTAAAAATGATCTAAATTGCCAGCATTTAAATCCGTGTACCCGTATAAAGTTTATTGCTTGTACAACAACAGACATGACATGATCGAACTGGATACACTTGATGCATAAAGTTTCCTGATGGATGATAGAATGTATAGCAACTACATCTTGAGGAACTGCTAAATTTCGTAATTTCGATTGGAGGCAACCAACAAACCCAGAGTGACTGTCTACCATAGCAGGTGTACCATCTGTGGTAACTGCAACAAGCTTGCACCAATCTAAATTGTTTTGTTCGATTGCCTCCTCCACGCAAGAAACAATATCTTCGCCTCTTGTTGATTCTCCTGGAGGAAAAATGTCCAGCAGTTCTTCTGTAACCGTTAATGTTTCGTCCACTCCACGAATAAAAACGACTAACTGCGAAGTACCTAACACGTTTGTCGTTTGATCAAGGGCTAGGGAAAACGTAACAAATTTCTTAGAAATGGCAGTCAACTGTTGTGTTACGTTTTTGGCCATCTCGCGAATACAGCTGCGGATTCTTTGACTGGAAACATTAACTTCCTGAACTGTTTGGACAGCATCCGGCCATAATTGTTCAGTGGTTGCCAGTAGACACCTCTTAATAAATTCTCCATCAGAAAATGGGCGTCCAGCTTTTGCAATCTCTAGCGCAATGTTATAGCTCGCTCGAACTTCTGGTTCATTCACAAGTGACTTTTCTTCCTACAATGCAAATAATAATTAAACATATTATTAGTTTTTTAATGAATATTAACCTATTTTACTGTAAAACACAATTGATACATGAATAAAGTTGAGTAATTTAAAAACTATTAAATATCATAATTACGTCAAGTTCTCGAGCCATCACAGGCCCGGCCCATATAAACTGCGCGTGGTGCATTAAGGCGACACCCGTATCAATAGGTTTCCACATTACCTATGAGGTAATACAGTGAATCCGCTTTATATGTCAGCAGCTCCGGTCTTGTCGAGCTCGGGACACTAGATGGAGTTCCGAACGAAGAAAAGGAAATCGATCGTCTACCGTCACTTACAGCTCGCCGCGGTTGGTAAACACGTCGTACTGTTTGTCTCCTTTGAATTATCCGTCAAAGTCACAGCGTCGTCAATGCTGCCGACGAGACCCTACTATTCCTTGATGCAGTGCCGAATGTAAAAAAGGACAGCGAAGCTCGGGAACTTCTTTATTTTTAATTATTTTTACGGGACTTTCACCAACATATTCGTAGCATTTTTCTGATTAAAATTAAACCAAATGTGATATGATTCCGATGATAATTACTTGTGTAATGAATGATCAAAGTTTCAGACGCAAAGAAGGACAGTGTATGGGAAAGAAAGAGACGCGGAGAGTCGAAGCGTTCGGAAAAGATAAAAAACTGACGTAAGCTCAGGCCTTTAAATCGAAACTTAAACTTCTTTATTACTAATAATTTTTTTACGAGACTTTCACCAACATATTCGTGGTATTTTTCTGATTAACATAACACCAAATATGATATATTCCCGATGATATTTACTTGTGTAATGAACGATGAACGTTACTTTCCATTACAATTATATTAACGGAAAATTAGTGCAAATATGATCAGAATTGTATCTTGTTTGGTATCATTTTAATCAGAAAAATTCCACAAATATATTGATGAAAGTCTCGTAAAAAAATAATTGATAATAAAAAAGTTTAAGTTTTTATTTAAAAGCCTGAGCTCATGTCAGTCTTCCATCTTTCCTGAACGATTCGACTCTCCGCGTCTCTTTCTTTCCCATACGCTGTCCTTCTTTGCGCCCCAAACTTTACTCGTTCATTACACAAGTAATTATCATCAGAAAAATGTCACGAATATGTTGGTGAAAGTCCCATAAAAAATAAAGTAGTTTTCTTATTGGATTAGTAGTGGTCTCCTAGTCTCACACCGAATATACCCGCGTCATTGTTCATACTTGTCGGCGGCAACGACTTTCGAGCTTCTTGGCCCCTCACAGGGTAAACCTCACGGTAGTGGGTATATTTCGACGTCGGCTAAATCAGAAGCTTCGCGACGTATAACCCGGATTCACTGTATTGGCGATGCGTTTTTTTTTTGTCAGTGGTGTCCCCTGTAGGCATATTCCACTGCGAAATATGATAATTTCCAAAAAATACATTTGGAAAATAGTTTTTAATTATATTTGCAAAGTTTTGCTGTCATTTAGGAAAACTAGATTTTCGTGCACGTTTAGACCCACTTGGTAAATCCAAAATACCAATGGGAAGGCTTCATGTCGCTATTCGCATCGCAGATGATAGCGAGGAATCGTTCGGCATTGTACATTGTTCTGTCGTAATGCTATGCACTTTCGAGAACGAACATTTGCACGAAACAGGATTATTTTCTCGCAATTATCATGCGACGCAATGGAATAGGTCTACTGGGGATACCACTGACAAAAGAAAAGCACATTGACAATAATACCTGATGGATGATGTGAAAATTTATCGATACAAGAGTCGCCCTAACGGGGCGCCACGCGCAGTTACGGGGAGCGAGACGCGCGGCCAGGACAAATAGGCGTAGCCTTCGAAAAAGTCACGGATCGAGCCGGTTAAATCCCATGCCTGTCTTACGTACAAGATGTCTAGTGCGCGTCTATACAATTTATCATCTCGAAGACTACGAAAAATATAACAGTTCAAAATTAAATAATAAAAAGAGACAGACAATTTAGCGGAGGCGAATGTTGTTTTGTACTATTAATCGAAGGGTACGAGTTTAAATTTAGTTTTTTTAATAAAAAATTCGCATGCACGCAATATGTACTTCGAAAACCATTCAAAATCATATGGATATTTTACAAGTTCTATAAGTACATTTTATATGTAATTTATCTTTTAAAAAATTAATATTCACTTGACTAAGGAAAGTCGACAACGTTTTATATCATTGACAAGGAATATCTTTTAAGTCCCATAGGGTCCCACTTTCTTTCAAAGTAGAATGTTTTCAACATACTTTTGCCCGGAAAATCATACCAATATTACATTCACAGTTGTCCACAGAAGAAAAGTATTATTGCTTAAAGCACCTCTGTGACCGGAACCGCGCGGAGCGTTAAGAGCGTTTCCTAAGGTTATATGTCATTATTATTCTTTTAAGATAGGACGGCCAAATAATCGCATTTTAAGACAATAAAACACATTATTCACAGGGTTAAGGATTATTCTGTTATTTCAAAACCTGGTAACAGCTAAGGTCAAAACCTGAAAGTCGAGGGTAAAATACATTTTCCACGAATATCTTGGAAATTACTGTAGATAGGGGAATGGTGTACATGGAAAAGATGTGTGTCTTTTTATAGGAAATACACCTGTGAAGACAGATTACAAATACCACCATTTGTTTCAATGATACATTAAATATCATTCATGACTCACATGCTATCGCAATTTTTCAGGTATTTCCGGTGCTTTGCTAACAAAATATTTCAAACAAAAACTAATTAGTAATTACTCTTCTATAAACTTCAATATAAAAAATGAAAAAAATTTTTTCAAATAAAAAATTAGTCACCTTAAATTTTTAATTGTCACTATATATTTTTTACCGAATAATGTTATAGCCGACATCAAGACGAATCCAATGACATACTTTAATATGACTTTAAGTTTTGAAACAATGATAAAATCGTTGTGAACAGCTAATTGTTCGACTGAGGCCACTGTGCGCCGCCCCCTAAACTTGTTCAGTTTTGTGAAAAAATGATGTATACAAAATTTGAGATCAGTTGGACGTCGGGAAGACGTGGTACATCAAATGCGAAGTGTTAAAATATAAATAACTGCACGCTAAATGTAAAGAATACATTGAAAGTTAAGTATTTTATACCTTTAAAAATATCATAATTCCTTGCATACGTTCAATCACAAGGTTACTTTGTACGAATTAAGATTATTTAGTTGAGTTTTACTAGCTACGTCTGGACGCAGCATTTTGCGATCCTGAAGCCTTTTGCCCGGAAATTCGTCAAACTCGTCAGACGCGATCGTACACGACTACGTCTGGTTTCCTTAAACGCGTTTTACCAGAGAAAAATAATTTTTAAAAAAAGTTGTTTAACATCAAGTAATATGGGCTAATCAGAAATCTTTCTTTTTAGCTCATTTTTTATTTATGGAAGCATATCTAAAATCTGTTCAGAGACTTTGGTCTGGCACTGATCGTTTTGGCCAGATGTACTATAGAACTTTTTGTAAAAAATCTCGGTCAGCTTCGGCCACACTTGGGCACGATTTAAGTTTAAATATCAACTTTCAGAATTTCCAAGAATGAACCGCGCGGAAGTTACGGTTATTTGATGTTTTAGGTGAAATTTTTTAGGGATATATCTTAAATACATCCTGAGGAATTTATCTTAACCCTGCAGTAATCGCGCCTACCGGACTCCGCGACTGACACTCCACAGAATGAGTATTTCGACAACGAATAGTTTCTAGCACGTCCAAATGATCACTGATTGTTTTGTTCGTCGGACTTCGGGTAACTCGGACCCAAACAGGAAGGTGTTAGGTAACGCGTGCCGGTGCGCATAAAAACACTTGAATTATAGACAAAAATATTTGAATGCGGAGCGGGAGTCCGCGCGCAACTAGTGCAGGGTTAAAGAAAAATGTAAAATGAATATGTATAAAAAATATTTCATAACCATTTTTTTATGTTAAATAAAGAAAGTTTTAGTTCACTGAACCACTGTCGCAAAAACGCAACAGGCATTTTTCTGAAAGTGGTTCAAAGAGCGCTATTAAAATAATGTAAGCAACCTAAAAAAATTTATATTAAATTTTTTTATTTAAACGATTAATAAATCATATGCATTTCACATTTTTCTTTATAATTTATGATACATCCTTTAAAATTTTCACCTAAAACCAGGTTTTTTACACAGTGTAGAAAAATCAGAAAAATTCAGAAAAATAATCAGAAAAATTCCACAACTATATTGGTGAAAGTTACATAAAAAAATAATTAATAATAAAAAAGTGTATTTTTATATTTAAAGGCCTGAGCTCACGCCAATCTTTCATCTTTCCCGAACGCTTCGACTCATGCTTCTCTTTCGTTCCCATACGCTGTGCTTCTTTCCTACGCGAAAGTGTAACCGTTTATTACCTATGTAAGTATCATTGGAATTATGTCATATTTGGAATCATTTTAATCAGAAAAATTCGACAAATATATTGGTAATAGTCTCGTAAAAAAATAATTGATAATCGAAAAGTTTAACTTCTGATTTAAAGGTCTGAGCTCACGCCAGTCTTGCATCTTTCCCGAACGCTACGACTCTCCGCGTCTCTTTCTTTTCCATACGCTGTCCTTCTTTGCGTCCCAAACTTTAATCGTTCATTACACAAGTAATTACCATCGGAATCATTTCATATTTGGTATCATTTTCATTAGAAAAATGTGACGAATATGTTGGTGGAAGTCCCATGAAAAAATAATGAAAAATAAAGACGTTTTCTTATTAGATTAGTAGTGGTCTCCTGCTCTCACACCGAATATGCCCGACCCGTGTCATGTTCACACTTTTCGGTGGCGGCGGCTTTCGAGCTTCTTGGCCCCTCACGGGGTATACCCCGCGGTAGTAGGGATATTTCGACGTCGGCTAACTTAGAAGTTTCGACGACGTGTAACCCAGTTTCACTGTATTCTTTAAAAATAGTCTTATTTAGAGATCAACTGACATTATCAAAGGATGAAGAAAATAGGATACGTCATATTTATATTTTCGTCGGTAAATTGTATTCAAAAGCATGGATTCAACCTCCAATTGCTACAGAAGTTCCAAGACAAGACCATGAGTTTTTAAAAAAGCTATACGCGTATAGTGTATCAATGATCATGTAAGTCGCGTAGCACTAACGTTTTCTGACCCCTATATTCCGCATCATATAAAAAAAAAACAAATGGTTGTAGCTTTAGATATTGTTAATGATAATGACGTAAAAAGAATAGTAGTTAATTCAAATACTGTAAATGAGTACATTGGTAGGAACATTGCAGCCTTTATTTCTAAAAAAATTTGTACATATTAAAAAATATTTAAACTCAATACCTCTACTTTCTTTTCTTCGCCTTTATATGGTGCAATCGGGGCCGGCCCTAGGGTGCAAAGTTCTTTTATAGTGCCCACCGTCCACTCTATATTTTTTTAAAGACAATAGTGGCTAATTTTCGAGTAATGAAAATAATAAAAATATAATATTGTTATTAATAATTTAATTTAATATAAATCTTTATAAAGTAGCTAGTATACAATGTAATGTAATTAATTACATAAAACACTACATAAGTACTAAGTAATATACATAAAACAAAACGGATTTATTCATATTATACATTTTTTAATTCTTCACAAAATTAAATTTAGAAGCAAACATTAATATTAAAACTTTGCTTTTCTGGCTTCTATGTTAGCAAATTCATAAATAATTTTTTTATTACTTAGCACAGTAGCAACATCATGTTTTATTGCAATTATTGATAAACCTACTAACCGATCTTGAGACATGGATGACCTTAAGGAATATTTTATTACTTTTAACCTCAAAAAAATCTTTCTGTTGAACCTACTGTTAGGGGCAAAGTTAAAAAAATTCGTAGAACGGTGGTTACATTTCCAAATACACACTCTAAATTGTCGGCACAAATAAAATTTAATATGTCAATTATATCCGAATAAAATTCATTTTGACATTTTAAAATTTGAAAAACAGCATACATTTTATTTTAAGGCAGTCCCTTACGGGGGCGCCCTGATGCTGTGCATCACTTGCATCATGCCTTGGGCCGGCTCTGTGTATAATATTCACCACATCCAGTTAAAAATATTTTGCTATGATTAAATTTAACATATTTATGTCGAACGTTAGTTTCTTTACTTTTTAAATTAATATAAGAACACAACGACAAGAAATGGTACTTTCAATAAAATACGGAGAATGCAACATACATATTTATGAGCACTATTAAATGTTATATTGAAAAAATTACGTTGCAGTACTTTTATCATAAATATTTTTGCATAAGAAGAACGTTTAGTCATAATCAAAAGTCGTTCCTTCGTATATTCCCATTCATATAAATTTTCATATTTATCGCAACGTCAACGTGGATGTGCCACGTCTTCCTCTTATTCGATTAACTTCATCCTTTGCAAGAATTATTTTCTTTCTCAATGAAACCATTTTTGGGTCAGCATGAAAAAAATTTCAGTAGGTATAGCTAAGGTCCACCCTACTGTCCCTATTACCGTAGCGTTCATTGTCCCCTTGTAGCAAGAGTCGTTATCTTGGAGAAAGGACGCGCTTCGCCTGCCGCGAGTGGCTACTGTCCGTTTCTAATAACGCGGCACATACTCGGGACGACACAGGGACAAGGACAGGCAACTTCACCGCCACGCGATACGATACATCTAAAGTAGTAGTGGTAATCTTCTCAGGCCTGCTCTACGAAATCGTATAAAAATAAAATTTATATGTATAATTATTTAAATTATAGATAATGATAAATGATCAATTAAATAATAAATATATAAATAAATTTGTGTAATTATTTGTTCAATATATTGATTTCTACAACATGTTTAAAAAATCATAAAAATCGGCGAGGTGATAAGTGCAGATATCGATACTTGCCCGAGCTCGTCGAACAGTTTCATGATTTGTTAAAAAAATCTGAAGCTTCATCGTGCCATTTTATGAACGCACCGTCGAGCACAGTGAATTCTCGATATAAGTCCCTTACGTAGTTCTGGCGAGAGACATTTAGACGAAGTCTGTGGTTCTCACCGAACGTTGCATTTGAATTATACACTGCACGCTGGAATCGTAAATGACCCTACTCGTCGAATGTCCCAAACACGGGACATATAGACAGTTAGGGACAAGAAGGCTGAGAAGAAATCTTCCTCTGATACAATATTGCACGTAGAAAAGGTCAGCGAAGCTCGAGAGCCGCCGCCACCGAAGAGTGTAACATAACACGGTCGTGTATATCGGTGTGAGACCAGAGGACCACTACTAATGCAATTACAAAACTTCTTTACTTTTCATTATTTTTTTATGAGACTTTCACCAACATATTCGTGGCATTTTTTTATAAAAATGAAACCAAATATGACATATTTATTTATTTATTAATTTATTCGTGTAACGAACGATGAAAGTTTCGGACGCAAAGAAGCACAGCATATGGGAAAGAAAGAGACGCAGAGTGACTTTGAAGCAAAAATTGAACTTTTTTTATTATTAATTATTTTTTTATGAGACTTTCACCAATATATTTGTGGAATTTTTCTGATTAAAATGATACCAGACACGATATAATTCGGAACGTATTTACACTAATGTTCCGTTAATATAATTGTAATGGGAAGTAACTATCATCGTTCATTACACAAGTAAATATCAAGAGAATTATATCATTTTCATTAGAAAAATGCCTCGAATATATTGGTGAAAGTCCCATAAAAAAATAATAATGAAAAATAAAGAAGTTTTATTATTAGATTAGTAGTGGTTCACTCCGATATACTCGACGCATACATATTATGTTACACTTCTCGGCGACCGAGGCCACTCGAGCTCCGCTGTACTTTTCTACGTTTGGCGTAGATCAAGAAATAGTGTCTCCTGGCTGATATATGTGCCTGGCTAGACCCGTATTTTGACATGTATTAAGTAAACACTGTATATAGATCGTTTGACAATTGTGGTGATACATCTGTAGAAACAGTTGACGAGCGGTCGCGCCATGCTGACGCATACGCACATCACGGACGTGCACGTACAGGCAAAATTAAATGTATGAGTAGCTGCAGTTTTTCGCGAATATCTCAGAAATTAAGCCTGAGCAGCGATTAGATGTATAGGAAAAAGTTGTTCAGAATGTGGAGTTTTATAACATATTTAAATTTCATCAAAATCGGTGAGGTGTAACCTTCTGTGCACAATTATCCCCATGTTTTTTAATGTTTCGTACCATTGACTCTTGTAAACAATAAATTTTTGTAAGACTTCACAACCCCGCCTCCCCTTCTTTCGATACATGACATACGTCATGCTGAACACGAAATGTACTTGTCTGTTTTGAAAATGAAAAACTACTGCTACGACTACACGAATCCTGCGTATATCTACTTACTCACGGGTCCGTGATAGCGCACCACGGTATGCAGCATATAAAAGCTACTCCTCTGCACGGCGGCCAGCAAGCAATCTATATAACGGACGAACTTGTTAAAGAGGTATCTTCTGTATAAAAAATAAAGTGCTCGGGATCTCCGAAAGTTTTAATAATGTCGGATGTGAGAACCTTAAATATAAAACTAGCCCAGAGCTAATCCAGACCAACTTCAATTACACTTCGGCAATATTAATGATCTCAGAAATACCGAAGTCTCTATTTTTTATACAGAAGATACATTTTTAACATGTTCGCCCTTTATATAGGTTGCTTGCTGGCCGCCGTCACCGCGGTGCGCCGCCGTCACGGACACGTAGGTAAGTAGGTACACGCAGGATTCATGTAGTAGTAGCAATAGTTTTTCACGAATATTTCGAAAACTACTCATTTCCGTCAGAAATGACAATTATATTCCGTCTTCAGCATATCGAAGCGAATAGAATGACGTGTGTCACGCGTCGAAAGGAGAGGGAGAGGGTTCCAAAGTCTTACCAATAGCTGTGCCAATACTTTCATTCGTGACTGTACGTACAAAGTTGAGTTAAACATAAAATTTTACATTAGGAAATGTTGTCAAGCGAAATTTATGTGCAAGAATGAGAGTTTAATTTTTCAAGATACCTACACTAAATTTTTAAAGCAATTTAACCAATCATGATACAAATAAAAAGGAAAAATGAACGAAAAAATCTAACTCCTCGTGCGGAATGAACAATCATAAACACTGTAAACGACACTCTTTTAGAATAAATTATTACCAATTACGAGTATGGAAAGTGGAACGAGCAAAGCCAGCCACAGCGAGCGATGTGAACACATGAGTGGTCAGGAACTTTCTCCGTAATTTCCAGAGGTGCTCCACAATCGCGTAAAAAAATAGCCACTCGAAATATTTTCGATTTTTTCAAAGACAAAAGAAAAAGCTTTCCTGAAATGGTGAAATCAACCGCGACAACGAGCACTCATAACTACATCTGTTTTCTTACGCCCGCTTAGCTGCCTGAGCACGTGTTTCAGTAAAAACAGTTTTCCCGCGATAAAGAAAACTTTAATTGATTTGCCATCCGATACACGCTAGAAAGTACCAATAAAATAGTTTAACAGTGTGAACTTGATCACGGCAATATTACAAATGAAGATATAAAAATATAAAATATGAAAAAATGAAAAAATATGAAAATATTGGAATCTTAACAAAGAGGTGATGGACGATGCCCATACGATGCCTGTCCTAAGATTCAAAGCCGTCGCAACATCTGGTCAAACCAAGACTGTACAAAGGCGCCGCGTGTTCAAGCCGAACTATGTAGGCTGTTGAAGCTACCGCAATATCGATCGATGCCGATTCTTAAAGTTTCATTCACGAGTTCGTTCATCTTGTAGTCGCAATCGCCGTAAAACGAAAACTACACGACAGAGTCAAAAAACGTGAGTTAAACATATCAGCACTTACGAAAATTGATTACGAAATTTTTCATAAACAGATGGTCAATAGAATCGTGGAATCGAATTTTTGTGCTTATTTAACGATCAAAGCCTTATTGGACATTAAAGTCTCCTTGTGTAGTTTAAATATATTATTATTACTATTACATGTTTACTTCCTTAAGAATAAACAATAATATCTTTTCCGAGTCTTTTCCGAATCTTATACCGAGCTTAGATATAATCGATACTTTTGTGTTTTTTTTTTTTTTCGAAAAAGTAGGGAAACGTTAAAAAATGTGGGTGTGCTAACGTTATGCACCGCACTGCATTATTTGAAATGTAGTTTATGATGCTTACAATAATTGTTCGACGAAGTTTTACCGGTAAAAGCAAGACCGAACACGATAAAATTTGAATAGTATGATTTTTCTTTTCTGATAATAAATATTACATCGGAGGTAAGAAAAATGTTGTTCCAAGCTTTCTTACGTTATATAAACAATTATAGGAAGCTAATTCCTCAATATATGGAAAAGAAAGTTAACTCTAAATTGTTAAACGAATTTTATAACGTCGCCAATTAATTAATGAAATGTATGTTATAAAAAATATAGTGAAGAATAAGTAAATCTTTATGCTGTACTAAAAATTAACACGCTGACGTATTATTCGGTACAGCTCTAAATGATTTGGGAGCTGTCCGACGGTGACGAGACCCTTGCTTTGTATGTACCTAGATACGTCATCTCGCTCACTCACGATATGTTTCGCTTTTATATGTGTTTATGTGTCGCGAAACACGAGCGAGTTCCGAATCGACAACAAAAGGAAATAGGTTGTTTGATAAAAAATAATTCTTTGCTTTCCATGTTGGACAAATATTCACAATCTCTTAAACTTTTCAGACAAAAATTGCAATGTTAACAACTATTTTCATCCCTGGCAAAAAGTATTTAATTAAATAAGTTAACGTGATCATTATAAGAATTGTACTTATTGTAATATATCAAATAACTAGAATGGGGACTGGTTGGGATTAAAAAACAATACTACCAAAATAATAAATATGATTTTCTATTAACTAAATATACAGTCAAAATTATAGAAAGGCGTATAAACATAATAAAGTACCATATGCAGTATACATATCATTTAGTTATGTTTTTAATTAAACAGAAACATTTTTACGTTAATATCTCAATGTAGATAACTCTTTGAATTTTTGTTGTGTTTAATATTAGTAGAAACATTTACGTATTGTTGTAAAGGATGGTTAGCCTACACATTGACTTTGTTTCGTTTATTCATTAAATACTTTTTAACCAGAGGTAAGTAGTCTAATGCGTTCGTTGTAATTCTTACCTCCTCGAGTAAGACTGTCTCTATATCCAGCAGCTTACACTTTAGCCTTTCCAACTCTGCAAATCGCTCCTCGCGTGAATATCCTGCGTAATCTTTTGCATGATACCTGTTATAATGTCGTTGGAGATTGTACTTTTTCAAAGAATTGAATACCTTACGGCAGATAAGGCACTTTGGTGTTCCTCTACGTTCAGTGAAGAAATACATTTCTTCCCATGCAGATTTAAAATGGCGCTTCGTGTTGGATGTCGATGGTTCATCCATGATTACAATTATATTGCAGTTTCCACACTTAAAAATATCAAAGATCTATTCCGTCCAGTTACTTCGAACTTTAATACAACTGCTAATAACACTTTTCATTCGTTAATGTGGAAATGAATGAACGCCGCAGTGTTGATAGTTTACACCGACCTCTCGGAGCAGGCCTGAGCAACTCGCTCCCAAGAGCAGTTTTTGCTCTGTTCGGGCAGATAGCCAGACAGGAGCACGAAGCCACGCCTCCCGGAGCAATGGCCACATGGTGGGGAACTGTACACGTGTTACTGTATATGACAGTAGAGTGCGCACTTGCTTAGTCGTTGGTATGATTTGGAACTACATGTACGCGAATCTTGTATGCATCGTGACACACGGTCTGACCGCCGACGAAACATTCGAATTCGTGGATTTCGCAGCAGCGTAGAAAAATACGTCTCAACTTGTGATTTAATAGGAACATAACTTGAATGACGTTTAATCAAACCTTATTTTCATTTGACATCTATTACACAATAAATGAAAACAGTAAATACATGCCAAACTACACTACACTGTGTAACTGTTACAACTACACGATTGAAGATATGATACAATTTCCGTTTCCTGTAAAACGTTTCTAGAAATAATGTGTGTGTATTGTTGCCAGTAGTTGACACGTTTCAATGTCTAACTTCAATCAAAATTTCTTTAGACGTTACAATAATATTAACATAGACGTTTCTGAATCATTTTTGCGTTAATATTACTGTTAATGTGACCGACAAAGAGTTTTTGGAGTATTAGAAATCAAAAACTCGAACAAGTCTATTGTAGACTGAACATCACACGTGTATTTGGCGCTACGATCAGCGCCACCACAGAATATCGTGACAAAGCGGGAATATATTTTTCGTGGCCTTCTGTAAGAAAGAATGGGACGGACAACCATCTTATGTAATGATTGTGTGTGTGTGTGTGCGTGCGCGCGCGCGCGCGCGCGCGCGTGTGGGACAGTGAATGCACGGTGTGTGTATTTATTAACGGACATTACATACTTCTATACTAAATAGTATAGAAACAGAAGCAGATAGTATCTAAATAGATGATTCAATCTCTCATTTGCTACTCGTTCTTACTATCACGTTTGACTTTGCTATCGAGCAACTCTGGACATTCTCGCTTTACCATAGGTTAGTTACGTGGAATTGTCCAACAATGAGATGGATTAAATATACAGAATGAGAAACAATGTGAGGTGTAATTTTGCATAATAATACAAGACAAAAGCCAAAAATAACAAAGTTGTGGTTGTCACTTCATTTTCGAATTAATGAAGTATTGTCGGTCAACAACAGTACCCACCGTAAACTATTTTCTATTTTCACCTGATACGTCCCGATTATGATATATCATTGTCCACACTTTTTCTGATTAAATTTACATGCGCCAATAAAAGACAAAGCTAAAAACACTATTTTGACACTATGTAGAATCATGGCATGGTCTGAAGTCTAAAGAGTTGTCTTCCTACAATTGCTGAGCACCTTGTATAAAACAGGGTGTCCTATAATAAGCGATGCGTATAACTGTATAACTCAATGTCAAAGATTTGAATCTAACTGCATTTTAGTTCGTATACATAAAATATATAAATTTAAGAAACTTAGATTCTTATCTACAGGGAAATATGGTTACAACAATGATTCAGATTTACTATACTATATATGTATTCTTGTCGAAAACTTGCAAAAATTTTATGCAAACTGGATACAGGTTAATCAAATAACCTTCACAAATATTTCTTACATACGGTAATGTTCCTACAGTGGACCAGTTCATTGTTTTATTAAAAATGGTCAATAGTGTAATTCAGTGAGTTTAAATATTAACGTTGAAAATAATTTAGTTATTGATTTTATTATTACTGGTTGGCCATTACATTTATTAATAAATGAGGTTCATTTGAAACCTTTAGACATAATTCATTAATGTAAAATCGTACAGGATCTAATAATTTAGATTACAAAATATTTTAATTCAGTACAAAGTAGATGGTAGTTTTCATTCATGTATTTTTAAAATGTTTGAAGTATGTACAGTGCCTTGCATTAAAATGTGGACACTAGGATATATAAGATATTATCACTGTTATATTTGCTTACAATAATGTTAACCGGCTAATCATGGTTTATGCCAAACCATTTTACGCCTATTAAATTCAAAAATATTAAATTTGCTTTCATCAGCAAAAATTACAACCATGTAATTGGTTCAACCATGTTTCATCGTTCATAAAAAATTCTTTAGCGTTAGTCAATCTCTTCTTCTTCGTTTATCTCTTCTTCCTTGTCTTCGTATTCTTCTTGTTTATGAATGGTTTCTTTCAAGCTACTCTGCTATATCCATTGTTTGTCAGTACATGTCCAGTGTTGGGATACATTTTCTTTGATTGGGATAGATTTTTTAAATGTTTCAGTGGTCAATTTAGGTGCACTTAATCCAGAATTCTTTCATCTTTTGCATCAAGCAACTTTGGACGTCCTTTTTATGGAATTGATTCAATGCGATCCTCATCGTTATATCTTTTTATGATGTTACATATGATGCTTTTCTTTAACATTAATAACTGGGCAATCTCACAATACGATTTACCCTTCTCTCAATAATAAATGGCCAGTTGAAGAATATTAATACACGTGTTTTCTGTTTTACATGCCATTGTCACTAGTTTTGTATGTTCTACTAAAGAAGTATCACACGAAACAGAGTTCTTTCGACGATGCGACAACGCACCAAAATAATGTCTGTAAACAACTACCCAAGTAGTGATGAAACAGAGGTATTAAGGAAATACAGCGTAGGATAAATAATGTGTCCACATATTTTTGCGACATAAAATTTGCACATTATTTCATTTATCTATTATTATTTAAGAACATATATGTATTAAATAAATAAAGTTTATGTTTCTTCCAACTACAATGTTTGCTTTAATGCATAATACCACAATTAGCCTGTTAACATTATTATAAGTAAATATAACAACGATAATATCTTATATATCATAGTGTCCAAATATTGTTACGAGTCACTGCATGCAAGTATATATGGTGAAACAAATGTTTGACGAATCAATATACCCCTTAGCTACTCAGTAGTTAAGTGTGTACTCAATATGCACAGTCGTATGAAGAGCATGTACTGTTTATTTGACTATTTATTTACATGAGTGATGCCATGGTTGTTTAGTGTAACAGATATACTTTACATGCATAGCTTTATATGCTTCGCATTGTATGCGAATCATAAAGTAAATGCAACATCCTTCCATCAAATGATAAATATTGTGCAAAATAAATTATGTGCATGTCAAGTACCATCGTTTCAATACTTGTGTCGACTGCTCCAAAGCTTTTCTAAACAGGTTTATTGATTCTGCCATAATGCTTGCATTGCAGGATCAACGATTGAAAAAGGAAAGGCCATAATCTAGATATGGACAATTGTCAAAGCTTCTCCTTTGTGAGTGCTCCATAATTCTCTCAGAGGAAATGATGGTAGGACCATACAGAGGATTAGGGTATTTTTTATCTTGTGAGTCTGATATTGACTGTGGTAGAAGACTATCATCTATCGTGCTCTCTTTCGGTAGATCGCACTAACAAGGGAGACTATCCAAGTGTAACATGCAGATTTTATTTAATGAAATTTTAGTACGACACATTTTTTTTGTATCTGCAATGATGCACATCTAAGGGGTGAAAGCAGCCCTCGAAGTCGAGAGTAAATGTCTTATTTTTTTTTAAGGTCAACATTTGAAATCGACCGATGAACTAACATTTTCTCTGCAATTTCGAGAAATTGCAATCTTTTCAAAATTCTTTTTACATCATGTAGTAAACTAATTGTTCTAATTGTTCATAAAAATTCAAGTCGTATGGTGCAACATTACAAAAGTTATCGTCCTTCTAAGAGTGTCCGAATATTAATGGAAGACACTGTACGACCTACCACAGACGAGATATAAGGATAGACCTAACATCTTATGGGACTTCGTGTCTCATGTTCTGAAATATCGACTGTTCAAAAAATCAGAGGTTTTGGTGTGCCCTCTACGATTTAGAGTGGTGAGATTAGGAATTATATTGAATTACAGGTATCGAAGGCGTAGTTGCCAAACCACATCGGAGAATATTCGTCGCATAGTTGCCAATTTACTGTTACTGCCGTGTAATGCACAGCGCGTATTTCAGCTATTTTCCAAGTTACAGTCATAATTCTGGAAAAGTAAACGAAACGAGCTATTACATGATTAATTCAACCTGAATATTTAATCTCTGTTTAAATACAATGCTTCCTGTTTCTATACTCATTTTAAAGCTAAATAAATGCTTTTTCAATTTATATAAATAAACTTTTATTTATTGATAGTAAACATAATAATTGTTGTTGAAAATTGAAATACCTATTTAGCGCTATTTTTATCTTGAAATTGATTTATATGAACTGTTGTTGGCTCCTTTGAACGTTCTGCTATCAAATACAATTTTCAAAAGGACGGAAAAATATTCAAAAGATTGTCAACAAAAATTTTAATGACAGCAGTTATGCGAGGTTCCATATTCGTTACAAGTTGCAGCGTGTCTATTATTATATGTTAACATTACATATACAATTATTAGTTCTTTTTTACAAATATTTTCGTAAGTTGTGCAGGAACTCATTAATTATAAACAATAAATCTGTATAAAATTCTGTTTATTGCTGATCTGAGTTATCGTTAAATCGTAAAAGCATACAGGAGTTCAGATTTAGTTGATCTCTTACCATTATTGTTATCAGTTTTGAAGCAATTGTTTATCGATAATAACAATATCGATAATAATTATCGATAATAACAGACATGCCGCAACTTGTAACGAATATGGAACCTCGCATAACAACTGTCATTAAAATATTTTTTGACAATCTTTTGAATATTTTTCCGTCCTTTTTGAAAATTGTATTTGATAGCAAAAGTTCAAAGAAGCCAACAACAGTTTATATGAATCAATTTCAGGATATAAATAGCGCTAAATAGGTATTTAAATTTTCAACAACAATTATTATTTTGTTTGCTATCAATAAGTAAAAGTTTATTTATATAAATTGAAAAAGCATTTATTCTGCTTGCCATGAGTATAGAAACAGAAAGCATTGTATTTAAACAGAGATAAAATATTCTGCTTGAATTAATAGCTAATTCCACAAAATAATACAGTGATTATTAATAATCACATTTTTATTAATTGTCTGCAATTAAAAGATCAGTACCTAATATGAAACACAGGATGCAATAAATAGTACCATTTTATGTATTTAATATATTTATTGAAAAGTAATATGCAATCTATGTAGGATTCAGAAAGTAGAGACAGTCTCAAGAAAAGAAATGGTATATTGATACATATTATATGTGTACATCGACCCGTTCGTTCTCACTTCCAAAGATTATAATTACTGGCTATTTAGTCGTTGCCGCCTGCAATTATTCTTTTATGACAGGGACTGGATGGGTTCTGAAAATAGCTGTTTCAAACTGTTATATATCGGTTCTGACTGAAATAGTTATGAAGAACCGAAATGATGTTGTAACTGTTACGAGAATACAGTAAATTATCGTTGTACTTCAGTGCCAATCTCACGTTTCCAAGTCAGTGGAACACCTCACACCACCGTGGTGAGTGGCCGAATCTCGAGAGCCGTCGCCACAACATTGTCTGCTATATAGGTGTGAGACCAGAAGACCACTACTAATCCACTTACAAAACTTCTTTATCTTTCGTTATTTTTTTATGAAACTTTTACCAACATATTCGTGGCATTTTTCTGATTAAAATAAAACCAAATATGATATAATTTCGATGATATTTACGTGGGTAATGAACGATGGAAGTTACTTCCTATAATAATTACATTAACGGAAAATTATTGTAAATGTGATCCGAATTATATCGCGTTTGATATCGTTTTAATCAGAATAATGCCACAAATATATTGGTGAAAGTCTCATAAAAAATAATTAATAATAAAGAAGTTAAATTTTTCATTTAAAGGCTTGCACTCACGCGGGCTTTGATCTGTGCCGGCGGCCGCAACTCTTCGCGGCTCTTTCCTTCCCATACGCTGTCCTTCTCTGTGTTCGAAACTTTTATCGCTTGTTACACAAGTAAATATCATCGGAATTATATCATATTTGGTTTCATTCTAATCAGAAGAATGCCACGAATATTTTGGTAAAAGTTTCATAAAAAAATAACGGAAAATAAAGAAGTTTTGTAATTGGATTAGTAGTGGTCTTCTGATCTCACACCGATATAGCCGACAATGAGTGGCCCACTCCTCGGCGACGACGGTTCTCGAGTTTCGCTATTAGGTCGTGTAATATGAAATGTCGAATTTCCTATCCTTTGCGAAGTCCCAACAGTTCTCTGTAAGTTACCGTTATTTTTTGTTTATTTTTGGATAAGTAAAAAACGTTTGAATCTGTAAAATTAATTTTTCTTCTTCATTGAATAATACGTCATTTCATATTACACGATCTAACTCTTTCATATTACAATGTATGCAAGCATACAATGTTTTCTGTCGCAACCTCGCTCGCGTTCGTCTTCTAAAAACAAATTTCTATACATTATAAAAACTAATCTATTTAAAAATTGTTTAAATAATAAATAACAATACATAACTACTTAAATAATAAATATATAAGGTCGAATACAATACAGAATACAGAATGACAGAACCGAAACCGGAACCGAAATCCAGAATCGAAAAATAACAGTTATAAAACCGAAATAATATCGGTTCTACAGAACCGTGACCGTAACCGATATAATCCAGAACCGATATTCTCGTAACAGTTACAACATCATTTCGGTTGTTCATAACTGCTGCGAGAACAAATTCCAGTCCAAATGATGTCGTGTTTAGACTCATTTTCATCAGGAAAATCTCCTCCATTCGCTCGTCATAATTTTATGAAGATATATTGAAAAATCTGAAAGTTTAAACTTTCATTTGTGCGCGATTCTCCATCCGTTTTCATTGTATGCCGTTTGTCAGTCGCTGGGTCTTCGACGTTCGGCACTCGGCAAAAGTTATTCGAAAATTTATTCAAAGCCTTCGAATAAAAGATACAGATAAAAGATGAAAAAATTATTCGAACTTCGAATAAATCCGCATCAAATAAAAAAAATTATCTTTATTCGTCGGATAAATTCTCGTCGAATAAAATTATTTATTCGATACTCGTCGAATAACGATACTTTTTTTATTCGAACCTTCGAATAACGAATAAAAATTTTTTTATCTTTTGCTACATAATGCACATATGATTTATAT
>CM052115.1:411972-422773 GCA_028454245.1 Halictus quadricinctus | reverse complement strand
CTTTTATGTCGGTATGTGAATATTGAATAACTTTAAAAAAAAAAAAACAACCGATTTCCATATATGAGGTATTTTTATTTAATTTGGTCCTTTACAATTTATTTGGACTAGTTTTTGAATACAACATCAACCAAATGGCCGCCTTTATTGGCTAGTGCAAAATGTGCCCTTTTTGCTGCGTTTTCCATCACTTTTTCAAGCATCTCGGGCGGTATAGCGATGATTGTGGCACGAATGTTTGCCTTGAGCTCGTCAATGGTCTGAGGCTTGCTGGCATACACTTTGCTTTTCAAATAACCCCACAAAAAGAAGTCCGGAGGGGTCAAATCTGGAGATCTGGGTGGCCAGTCAATGTCGCCATTTTTTGACACCACACGTCCAGGGAATTTTTGTTGCAGAAACTGCATTGTTTGATTTGCAGTGTGGCGTGGCGCACCGTCTTGTTGAAACCAGTAACCGTCCAGACCTTTTTCACGCATTTGTGTTCAGACATAATGAGCCAACATCCACCGATATCGATTCCCATCGACTGTTTCGCCTTCTCTGAAGAGAAATGGCCCAATGATGGTTTTGGCGCAAACGCCAGCCCAAGCAGTCACTTTTTGGCCATGCAATGGTGTATCATGGATCTCGTGTGGATTCTCCGTTCCCCAAATGCGGCAATTTTGCTTGTTAACGGCGCCAGAGAGTGTGAAATGGGCCTCGTCGGTCAACAAAATTTGTTTCCAAAAATCAGGTTCAGTGTCAACCATTCGAGCGACTGTTTGGCCGTATTCCAAGCGACGTGGACGGTCTGTCGACAATATTCTTTGAGTCAATTGCACTTTATACGGAAACAAATGCAAATCATCCTTCAAAATGCGCCGCAAGGTGGTTCCACTGACACCAAAATGCTGAGCGCGGTGACGATACGACACAAGTGGGTTCTCTGCAACACTCACTCTTACCGATTCAACCAGTTTATTGGAACGTCTTGGGCGTTGATGAACGACGATCTCCCACCGTCCCGTGCTCAACAAAATTCGACACCAAACGACGAATAGTGTTGTCAGACGGTGCTTCTTGGCCACGATATTTTCGACGATATGCACGTTGAGTTAACACAACTGAACGACTATTTTCAATGTACAGCGGCACTATTTCGGCGCGTTGTTTCGGGGTGAAGCGATTCATGGTTAAAATTATACTGAATTGACCTTTCAAAAACATGTTTACTCAAGTCAATCGGTTGATAAATGTTAAAGTTATTCAATGTTTACATACCGACATAAAAGATGGCGCACCCTGTACACATTAATAATTACGATGAGACACGAATAACATAATAACATAAACGTGGTCAACTGAAAACTTCGATATAAAATCGGCAATTTTATGCTTTCGGATTTGTTTAAAAATCGATTTTGCAGCCAAAAATTCTGAAAAAATCTCAGTCGTGTATGATATTAGGTAGAATATTCATGAATTCTTTTGTAATTTTTTGTTGAGCATGGTGCAACTAAAAATTAATTTGGTTTGGAGGCACTTTTGACCATCTTATCCGGCTTTGTCTTAAAAATCAACAAAAAAAATTATTTAAAAAATGTAGAATATATTTCAGTATACGCCATTAAACCCGATCTTTAAAAACGATTTTCAGTTCAAATTTCGCATTAATATCTTTTTTAGTTTAAAAATTGTAGCAAAATGTGCGCCTCGCGAAACCGGGAATCGATTGCGGCTTAGGCGCTCAAAACTTTGGTAACGTGAATTCGGTGGAACGCGACGAACAGTCGAGCAGGCAGCTCACACGGACAGAATAGAGGTACGCTTGTGTGTAGCGCGTGCGTAGTAGAAGCAGCGTAAGGAGACGACGGTACGTGAGAGAGAGCCCCCCCCCCAGCCCCGGGACGGTATCACGCGATTCTGACATCATGACTGAACGAGTCTGATCGAGCTCGATGAATGCGGTAGTGTTCGTACGTGTCGTACTGTTGCGTTCGTCGTTTATTTTCTCACTACAAACGTGAAAGAAAATAATAAAACTACGTTCTGAGTCAGTAGTGAAATAGATTGACATCTCGCAAAAAACGATCAACTACATAATTATTGATTAATTAATTCTTACCTCTTTCGAATTTCACAATTAATATTAACCCTTTGCACTCGAAGCTGTTTTAACTCCAAAACGAAACATTTCTTTCGACCTAGAATATTTCCCTTCTATATACATTTTTTTCATGTTATACATACAAAAATGGTGCAATTTACTAGTACAACATTGAAATGTTTAGTAATTTATTAAATACAAACAAATTTAATAATGTAAAAAATTTTTTTAATAAAGATACAATAATTTTTAGTGGCGCCTTACAGTCACCATTCGAGTGCTAAGGGTTAACTGATATTTTGCATGATTCTTTAAAGCTAATATTTATGTTGTTTAAATAAAATATACATGAAAATATATAGTAAATTTCAATTTAATTTCTTTTTCAAATTCAGTTACAAAATATATTCAAAGTGGATGCGTATTAATAGTGATAAAAAATTTAGAAATGCGAATAATTATACTTATGGAGAAATGTTATTTACGTTCAAGATTTATGAAAATTGTATTTCTATAATTTGGAAACATGGTATCTATATTTATTAATATTGTATTGATAAAAATAATTGTAGATATATAACATAATGACATCAATTAAAAAATTTAATTTGAACGTATAGTCATAACATCAGATATGTACATAATTCGTCAATCATTTGCATTTGACCAGATTTGATCATTTTTGTGGATCTAGTTCCAGCATTTATCGTTCGTCAGCGTAGAGGGCGTAAGAGAACCAGTTGTTTACATGTGAGACACAAAACCGCATATGGTGATTGGTCTATACTCCTATACCTCGTCTGTGACTATATATAGCTATTTTTAATTTTAATTCATACCACTAACGACGCTGTCAGCAGATTTTAGTTCCAGTTGGTAATACAGGATGTGACACAAAAATGGTAATGAGGTTACGTGACCCCACAAACGTGGGACACGAAAATGCATTGGATGTTAGGTCTATCCTATACCTCGTCTGTGGTACGTACTGTGGTACGTACTTACGTATTACGATTTGGCAACGTCGAATCAAGATGTCGGTTACTTGAAGTTAAATAAAAATAATGAATGAAGATACATGTGATTTGCATCTCTTCGAAATGTTCGTCACGAATAAATCATCTTGCTACATCGAGCTCCGAATAAATCTCAAAGTTAAGATGAAATCGTTCCATTGAAATCTCACAGATAAATTTCCGTAGCCAAAATCTGACGGATACATCGTAAGATGCATGGTGGCGCTGCCTTCGACTCTCAAATAATGGCTAAAGATAAGCTGAAAATTCTCAGCTATACAATGAATTCTCGATATAAGTCCTTTACGCGGTTCTGGCGAGAGACATTTAGACGAAGTCTGAGTCTCGCCGAACGTTGCATTTGAATTACACACTGCACGCTGGAATCGTAAATGACCCTACTTGTTTAATGTCCCAAACACAGGACATATAGACAGATAGGGACAAGAAGGCTGAGAAGAAATCTTTCTCTGATACAATGTTGCACGTAGAAAAGGACAGTGAAGCTCGAGAGCCGCCGCCACTGAGGAGTGTAACATAACACGGTCGGGTATATCGGTGTGAGACTAGAGGACCGCTAATCCAATTACAAAACTTCTTTACTTTTCATTATTTTTTTATGGGACTTTCACCAACATATTCGTGACATTTTTCTGATTAAAATGAAACCAAATTTGATATAATTCCGATGATATTTACTTTCCATTACAATTATATTAACGGAAAATTAGTGTTAATGTGATCCGAATGATATCGTATTTGGTATCATTTTAATCAGTAAAATTCGACAAATATATTTGTGAAAGTCTCGTAAAAAAATAATTAATAATAGAAAAGTTTAAATTTTAATTTAAAGGCCTGAGCTCATGCCAGTCTTTCATCTTTCCCGAACGCTTCGACCCTCCGTGTCTTTTTCTTTTCCATACGCTTTTCTCGTTTGCGTCCGAAACTGGGGGACGGCACGGATTTGACCTTGACTGTCACGCTATGGTCCTCTAACGGTCAGTAGGGAAAACTGATTGTAGAATGGTTAAAATTTTCTGTCGCGTCTAGGATGTATCGGTAAAAAAGAATATATGAAATGCCGACTGAGGATGGTAAGAAGATTGAATAGTAGCGGAAGAGAGATACGAAAATTGAGAGAGAAAGCTAGCGTCTTGACATAGTTGCCACTTATTAGTCTTCGCCTCACTGTTGCCATGTGATCAAACCCGTAAATGTACAAGCGTTTTGTGAAACTGATTCCTGCCTCATGAGCCCGATTCAGCCGACCAACACATGCTAACACATATGTACATTGCCACGGGCGCGTAGGACTCGTTGTCACATTACCTCTGCAGTTTTTCGCTAATATCTCTGAAATGAAACTCGAACGGCGGTCACGTGTATGCAAAAGCTAAGGAAATCATTTGATTTATATTAAATTGAATCAGTTTATTCTTAACATTATAATAATTTTATACATATTGCCAGGACTTCTTTTAAAAATAAAATGAGCCGCAATTTACTTCCTGTCAGAAAGAAAATTATATTCAAATATTATTTAAATGAAATTTAAAGCAGCTTTTTCTATGCCACGAAGCGCATAAGAAATTAAGCAAAATTTATCATATTTTTTTTACTTTAGATGTCAAATCTGAAGTCAACAAACAAACAAATACAAATTTACAACTGAAGACTAAATGTAAAATAAACTTGAATAATATCATATATTTAAATAAAAGATTATAGCGATTTCCAAAGTTTACCGAGAAGTTTTATATACGTATATAAACGTATATTTATATAGAACACAATCATAATAAAAATAATGAAATATTTGAACGTTTCAAGTAACATAAACAACATGAAACAATTCTGATTCTTTCTGATATTTAGTCGTGAGTGCAGTATGATATTTTTCCAGTACAGTTCATGCTACGGTTTATTTGCATCTGCATAATAGTAAGCTATCAGTGATTGAAACTGCGATTCTTCATTCACGACAAATAGTCGAAAAAATTGAATGTTAAACGATTTTAACCAGCCCGAAAATTTCAATGATATTAATAAAAAAATCGATATTAAATTTGCACAAAGAAAATAATATGTATTTATCTGCATATATTGGATTGTGTAATAAATTTCCGCGTTTTTCGTATTTTATTTAATTCCCGCAATTTTGTGTTTCGTTACTCAAAGTATATAATATTCATTTGCAAGTCTTTTTCTTGCTCTACAAACCTATCTGCTCCAACTTTTCGAATTATGTAATTTTAACCAATTATCAGGCTTTGGAAAAATGAATTTTTTTGCCTCCAGGAACTTTCATTTCAAAAGCCTGAAAATTGTTTAAAATTAAATAATTCCAAAAATTGAAGCAGATAGCTTTGCAGAGCAAGAGAAAGACTTGCGAATGCGTATATACAATACTTTAACCAACGAAACACAAAATTGCGGAAAAAAATAAAATATAAAAAACGCGGGAATTTATTACACATTCCAATAGATATTCACCTTATCGTGGATTAATTTGCAATATTCGGCAGCATACATATCGTACATACGTAAACCTGTACTATCGATTTGCATTATCGACCGTATTCTATCGCAACGTACAGTGTTTGCGGCGGAGAGACCGTGGCGCTAGTAAGCAGAACCACGAAATGGTGCCTTTTTTCTAGACATTTTACGTCTTAAATAAGTAGGTAATCAATTAAAAATGCATATCCTGTGATAGGCAGCCATCTTGTGACGTCACACTTGCTTCGGAAGGCGAGTTTTCTGCTGAATATTACAAATTACTCCACCATGAGGTAGAAACACAGACTGGACTTTTAGGAAACACAAGTGACCACTTTTAAACTGTTCATTGCAATATTGAAGCGTCAGTTTGACAAGATTTTGACCCTTGCATACGTATATGGATTTCATGTTGTGTCGGCCCGCCCCTGTTGCATCGTCTCAATGCCCGACAGTACTAGCAGACCGTTGAGTGTACGCGCCCCGAATGGGATAAATAAATGACAGTTATTTAGGATCAACAAACTTGTAACCTTAATAAAACTTAACAAACACTGAAGGAAACGGAATCTGGTTTACAAATTTGAATATACGGGAACGACAAGGACTGTCTCCGTGTTGCGATTCTTGGTGGTGAAATTTAAACAGCAGCGATCGCAATGTCCTTAGCCTATTTATACCCGAGGACCCTTGGTGGGCGTAAACATTATTGACCAATGTGGTCCTGGAAAACGAGTGGGCGGTTGCTTTCTGGGGCCTTTCTGGTCCCCTCGCGTTCGGAGTCGACAACAGCTGATTTGTACGTGGAGGTTTATGACCCGTCAATTGCCGTTAAGCGAAGAGCCAGAACCCTGCAAAGGCACGTTTTTTTCTACAAACGAGACTAATCCGAGGACGGCCGAAAATTACTGCTGGTAAAACCTCTTTGAGAATAGCGGACAGCCGCTCGGGCCATAAACACCCCTTCTATACGAATAGGCAAAAATCTGCCTTCGCGTTATAATAGCCTCCTTAATTGTTCATTACACAAGTAAACATCATCGGAATTATATAAAATTTGGTATCATTTTCATAAGAAAAATGCCACGAATATGTTGGTGAAAGTCCCATAAAAAAAAATAATGAAAAATAAAAAAGTTCTGTTATTGGATTAGTAGCGGTCTTCTGGTCTCACACCGATATATCCTATCGTGTTATGTTACTCCTCGGCGGTGGCTCTCAAGCTTCTTGGCCTCTCACGGGGTATACCCCGCGGTGGTGTGGGTCGTTCTGGGACCTTCAAACGTTAGGCTTGTAGAGACTTTCCGCTAGAGCCTAAGCGTAAGAGCGAGGTCCTAGAGTCCGCCGCGCCGCTGCCTGGCGTCAAGAGAGGAGTCTCGCAGATCCACCTGCGCCTGACTGTCAAAATTACTGCCATCTCCTGAAGGACGCATAGTACATACAACTTATTACGGAAAAACTGTGTTAAATTGACACGAGGGATGGATGAGGGTTATATATTTTAAATATAGTTTTGGATCATTTTTATAAACATACCATCAATTGTTATGTAAGGAACGAAGCCGTTAGGAGAAATCGATGGTTAGGTCGTCGAGAACGACCAGCGTTTTTATTGAATAGATCGCTGCTGCCCGGCTGGATTCGCGTTCACTCAATCCGCCCGTTTTCCGACCGACGGCCTCGAACCCTACGCGACTCTATTCTATTCGCGATTTTCGGCGTTACGAGGTTACGTCTTTTCGCGACACGAAGTACGGCCGATACACAAAAACGCTAGCCGAGCCAACGCGAAATAATCACTAAAAAGGGAAACCTGATCGGCACTTACCACTCGGTCTTACTGCTACCCGGTTCTCGCTAGATACGGCAGCTACCAGCAGCAGCTTGGCACGGCAACAATAATTCAAAATACTTGATCTTTTAAGCAACGGTTAAGGTGCTATACGTGCTACGTTCGGCAACACAGTGACCTAGTTCGCGAAGGATCGCTAACGCGGAAGCGAGGCGTCCCCCACTTTTCTAATTTTCCCTGCTTCCGCGCGACGCTCGGACCTATCGCTAACGCTCGCGCGGCGGCGGTCCGGGGCCCTCGGCATCCGACTTATTGGCTACATCTTCGTCGATGATCCACTATGATTGGCCGGTTCCCGCGGAGGAAGATTTCGAGCCGCTCCCTCGACCGACCATCGCTGCTTTCCGGGGCGAGGCGGCGACGAGGCTGAGATGGTCTTCTTCTCTGGTCCGTACGGCCTCGGCGGCGCTTCCAGGTTGGCAAACCCGGGCTCGATTTCTCCTTCGAATCCTCGCGAATCTGGACCGAAAAGTATGCAACGTTCCACAGTCGGGGTCTTAGGGTCAGAGTATACAAGACGGGGAAGAGACCGTGCACGTATAGCCGCTAGATTCGAAACTAGGATGTAGGGTTTAGGTCGACAGAACATCAGTGTTATCGACTATATTTTTTCTCATCACGGCTGGGTCATTATTTTGAACCTCTGTACGTCGTATCGTAATGGTAGTTATTTTTTTATGGAAATACCCACATTAGGAAGGGGATCATTGCATGTGAATCCGATTATTCCTTTTTGGGAGTATGGTTCGAATTTGATGACATTGAAGTATACTATATAGTTCAAGTGAAAATGGGATGTGGGGGTTTAGCCATCATTTTGTAATCTCCGAAATTGTTTAAAACGTACAGACCATCAAAGTTTTCCACTTTGGACGAGTTTTATGAAAACTGCCCTTACAACACAATTTATAACACAGTTATTATTAAAGATAGAAACATTTTCTTTTTTTTTAATCATCATCACACAAGACTGTTGTTCTCAAATAATTAATTTTTTTTATACGCGAATGTTATTTCTTAATTAAAAAATATTAAGAATATCTTTGTTATGCAAATTTTTCTACCGGTTCAAGTGTGAAAAAATTTGAAAAAATATGGCCCTATTTTACGATTTTTCCTCTTTCTCTTTGAAATTTCTTTTTTTTAATTCGCGGAGCCTCAAAACTATTTATTGAACTATGTATTATTTTGGCTCCATAAAATTGCTGGATATTCATTAAACATTCTGAAGTAAGGGTCGAGAGCAAAAAAATGTATATGGAAAACTTCTGAATTCTTGCCCATAATGACCTAAAAATGGTTAGATGGAAGGTTCCCTGGCAGGAATGCGATCACGTATCTATATCTTGCCCAATGAGACGAGGCAGTAGACGTAAACTTAGCTACTCGAGTGCGACAGAGTTGTAGTTATTCTTCTAAGATAATTAGCAAAGGACGAAGGCTAGTACTTCACTGCCTCGACTCGTTGGACAGAGTAGAGGTACGAATGTGCGGCAGATTGGTTCAGATTGGGACTACGGGCGCGGCTGAGGTGGGGATAGCCAGACCTAACGATAGACTCTTCAAAAATTGTGACACTAAAAATGGCGAAATTAAAATGATGTCAAGTGTACGCTGCGATATTGCCTTCTTGGACGGCAGACGAGCGGTTACGAGCAGCATCCAACCATCTCGTCATCGCCATCAGCTCCTCCTTAATGGCATCGTGGGAGTCCCGGGTCTCCCGAAGCTCCCTCTTAAGGGCGAGGTTCTCCGCCCGAATTTCGTCCCAAAGTGCTGTAGGCTGTTCCTCCGAACGTCCCGCGAGGGGCGCAGGATGGAACCGGTGCCTGGTTGCCCTCTATGGACTGCCCTGCACTCCAGGTCTTTCACCGCCGCCTCGATCACCCGAGCTGACTCCTTGAAATCCCTTACAAACGTGCCCTTCAAGTTGCCGCTCGCTTTTTCCATTCGGTCCACCTCGTAGGAGCGTTCGACAATGAAGGTGGATAGCTCGCCAGGGTGCAGGTCCCTCATCCTTAACAGATGGTCGCTGACTATGGGCGTTTGGCTTCTATGGCGGCTCCGCTTTCCAACCGACGGGGTCGGCTAATCCAGCCCCGACTGTCACGACCACTTCCTGCCGGTAAGGACCGACGAAGCTCCGAGATCGGGACCTCCTCCGGGTGCGGGTCCACGAACAGAAAGGGCACGAAGGGTGGGGGAGGAGGCTGCCACCACGGCTGCTGAGCGAAGCAGTTCGTGAAGTAGCCCCAGAAGTGCGTTGCAGGCTCTCGTTCAGACCCCATCCGGTTCTCCCATCACTGGGCCAGAGGCCCTCATCCCGCATGACTCCTAGGTCCCAGAACTATTTACAGACTATTTACAAAATGACTTACAAATATTTACAAAATAACACAACTATTTACAGAATATTTACAACTATTTACAATAAAAAGCATATGTATGACTTACATCGATGTCCGAGTCATCAGACGAGTTCGACCACTCGGGGCTTCCCTCTAACACCGCATCTGTTAGATGGTCGAGCTCATAAAGCCTCCTTTCCTCCTTCAGCGTATGGTGGATGAAATTTTGCCAATTTTCAGGGGACACATTTACGACTGCTGCATCTACAAATTGGCGGACATCTGCCAACTTGTACGATGTATTGCGCGCCCTTATAAATTCTTTACTTTGTGCTCATGCCAGCTCGATAGGATTTAATTCGCAGTGGTAAGGGGGAAGGCGTAGGACGGTACGTCCATTCTCTCGTGCATACTCATCAATTATATAATTATTATCCGGTTGCTTGTGTTTTTCAACTAAATCCGTCAATCGAATCATCACTTACCGTGGATTCACCTTTTCCCTCTTATCCTCCAGCCACGCGATAATATCTCGTCCCTTTTCCACCTCAATGAAGGATATTTTTCCTTTTTGACGCTGTGGTAAGGGGCGTTATCTATCACGATGACTGACCTATCTGGCAGCATGGGCAAAATTTTTTTTGAACCATTCAAAAAATGTGTCTGCATTCATCTCCTCGTGGTAATCGCCCGTTTATTTCTTGGCCTCGAAGCAAAGGAGGGCCGCTGATACAAACCCATCTGCTGACCCGATGTGAGTAATAATGAGCCGCTTTTGCTTTTCCGGAGGGAGCAGGTATGCCCGTCGTTAAGCCTCTTTCTTCGGCGTTCCTCGGGCAGGTAACGCTGGTATCTACCCATAGTCTAGCCTTGTAGTCACGGGCGTTGATCCACGCTTCGTCCGGGTAGTAAATAGGCCGCCCTTCTGAACGAAAACCTACGATCTTTTCGATGTACCTACAAAGTAGTAAAAAATAAATTTTTGTAAGAAACG
>CM052115.1:397463-409279 GCA_028454245.1 Halictus quadricinctus | reverse complement strand
ACCACCGCTACGTCCACAATGGACCACCCGTTCCACCTCACACACGTAGGCACGGAGCCCCGGTTTAGTAACCGGAGCTCCATCCCCTCCGCCCAGTCTTCCAGGACTCCGCCTCGGGCGCTGGTCCCGGGGTTACCCCAGGTGGTGAACCTCGCGTTGAGGTCCCCCGGGACCAGCACCGGACCGTTTATATATGGGGCTATCATAAGCCCCAGCCGGTCCAGGAACATCCCGAGTACGGCGGAGTCACAACTGGGTGAGTTGTTGCACCCTACGACCAGAAGTCTTCCCCACTTTATCATCACCACCCCCTGCCCCGTTCGATCCCGGAGCAGGGGGGCACTGTTGCCGAGTGGCGACGCCACCATACCGCCACGGAGCCGTCAGCGTGGATGGTCCCGGACGCTGTACGGCTCCGCGGCGACGGCCAGGCCAACCCCCCACTCCTCCAGGCACTGGACCATCAGGTCCTGCGCCCGGCGACAATGGTTGAAGTTGGCCTGGAGTACCGGTTGGGGAGACCAGCGTGGTGCATGGGCCATTATCTCCACAGCCGCCAACGCGGATGGCGGGGGGCAGTTGTCCCCCGTCCCGCTGGGGACTGCCTCTACCTCCTTTTCCACCACTTTCGGGGTGGTGGGGGGAGCTGAAACCGCTCCTCCGGCAGTGCCCTTCGTCGCGTTTTGGGGGGCGCCACACCGCCCACCCCTTTTGCACCCACCCCTTTAGCACGCCTTGTTCCCCGCCTTGTGGCCCGCCGGCCGGCCTACGGCGGCGCATACCACGCAGTGGGGTAGCGCCTTGCATTCCACCGCTCGGTGGGATGCATCCCCGCAGCAGTAGCAGTGACCGCTGCGGTCGACCGCCGCAATGCATCGCTGCCGCACGTGGCCAAGGGCCAGGCAGCAAAAGCACTGCAGCGGCCGGGCTGCCAGCACCACCACCTGACCGGAGGACCACCACCACGCGTAGCTGTCCGGCTTTTTCGATGGCTAGCGCCGCCACGGCCGGGCACTGCACCCATATAGTGCCGAGCCCGCTGAATGGGACCTTCATCTCCCCCACCCTAACGGACTCGACGGTGCAACTCCCGGCCTCGGCCACTGCCTCTGCCACCTCTTGGGGGGTGACAGACACCTCCAGGCCCGTGAGGCGGAATTCCGCCTTCTTCACGGGCCTGGGGATCTTCACTCCCATACCTCTCAGGACGGCGGACATTCTCGCCGCCAGAGCGTCGGCCTTGGGGCCCCCGGTTACCGCCCTCTTCCAGTGGAGGGCCCCAATGCCGAGGGCGTCGAGGATGACGCCCTGGCGGGCCCTCCTTACGACATCATCATAGGAGGCCCCGCTCCCCTTCGGGACAGTTAAGGTAACTGCCGTCGAGCGGGGCGGGGGCAGCGGCCTTCTTCGTCTTAGGGGCACCCGCGGAAGCCTTGGCCGCAGCCTTGTTTCGCCTGCTCACCACATCTGCCCAGGTCCCCCCATTAGAGGTTCCCGGCGCAGGCGCAGGGAACGTGGCCGGCGGAGCGGGAGGTGCCGGAGGGGCACTCCTCCCCGCGGAACCCTTCTTCTTCTTTTTGGCGGCCCCTCCCGCCACCGGGGCAGGGGCCGGCGTCGGCGGCGCGGGCGCTGGAGCAGGCATCGACGGCGCGGGTACCGGGGTTGGGGCAGGCGGCTGCGGCGGCCGAGGCACAGGAGGCGCTCGGGCAACGCGCCGCAGCTCTCGCCTCATCTCCTACCGGATGGAGCTCAGGCTCCCCTCGATGAGGGTCTCCATCCGGGACATCATCCCGGCTGCATCGGTGTCCCCGCTGGTGTCAGGGGCGGGGATTATGGGCCGGGGGGAGCGTCTCGTAACCGCTTCATGGCCATAAGCTCCCCCCTTATGGCCTCCAGCGATTTCCGCGTCTCCCGCACCTCCCTTTCGAGAGCTGTGCACCTCTCTCGCAGCACCTCATTTGCGGGGTTTGCGAGGGAAGGGGTGGAGCCGACAGCAGGGTGTCCCCCCTGGACACCCCTTCGCTCCAGTTCCCTCAGCCTCTCAAGTGGCCTTCGAACACGGCCAACTGTGTATGGCCTATAAAAACGTATCCCGTTCCCGGACACGGTGAGTCCTGTCTTGTATACTCTGACCTTAATGCAACTTGGCAAGTGAAATTCATTTTGTTCGAAACGGACAATTTGCCGTTTTTGGGTCGCAAAGCGTGTGAAAAATGCAGTTGTTGACGCGAAAAAATGAAAAAGTGGATCTAGCAATGTTCGAGTTAGTTTTCAATTTAGCGCGTATTATATTTATTGCGTATGCGCCACGCATGTGTCGCGCGCCGAGGGCTATCGATTATATATATCGAGCGGAACACGCTCACGATCTCTCTCTCGTTTCTGTTCTAGCTTGTATCTGGTGAGCACGTTCCGACTTGACCGTTAAGATTTATTTCAACCCAAAGACTGTTATATTTTCTTTTCTATAGAACTCACGTATACTGCCTTCTTATTTATTTTTTTTTTTTTTTTGTTTGTATCATTCATTATCCGTATAGAACCATAATTCTAACAAGTAAATTGTAAGTTTCCGGGGAAAGAGCTAGCTAATGGTAATGATAACTAAATGAACATTGTCGAAAGTAATCAAGATTTGTTTGAGGGAATTAGAACATATCCTGACAAATATAAACTAAGTCTGAAAGAAAATGCAAATCCGGTTGTAAACAGATGTCTCTTGACAAGTTAGAAAAACACGAGATAATTGAAGAGGTTGAGCACGCGACATATTTGGTAAAATAACATCATAATAGTTGAGAAAAGAAATGGTTCGTTACGTATTTGTTTGAATCCGAGAATGTTAAGTAAAAACCTGAAACCGGAAAAATTTCCTATCCCAACTCTTGAAGAGTTGAGTACAAAGTTGACCGGGAAAAAGATGTTATCATTTCTTGACAAGAATCAAGGTTTCCATCAAATCGAACTTGACAAAGACAGCACTGATGTTTGCACTTTCATAACTCCATTTGGAAAATGTAAATACAGGAGACTCCCATTTGGCTTATCCACAGCGCTAGCAGTTTTGCAGAGATATAATGCAAAGATCTTTGAGACATTGAGGGCTGTTGCGGCAAAATCATCGCTTCGGTAATCGAAACCACCCGGTACACTCGCAAACGTTCTCGACAGAGCAACGCGCACTGTTTATGTTTCACATTTAGTCTCTTGATCTACATATACATTCACACTTCACATCCACATACATATAAGTTAGTTGAGTTCTCCATTAACAAGGGCGTTTGCATTTATTTTGATGACATGATTGTTGCGTCGTCAAGTGAGAAAGAGCACGACCTGATACTCGAAAAGGTTATTAAGAGGGCAAAGGAATATAACATGCGCTTTAATCCAACTAAACTTCACTATAAAGTCCCTGCAATCACCTATTTGGGTCTGATTTTTTACAAGTCCGGTGTATGACCAGATAAAAAAATGGTTGAAACAATTGTGTAGTTAAAAGAACCTGAAAATAAGAAAGAGCTGTTAAGTATTTTAGAAATGTTTAATTTTCTCGCGAAATTCTTCAAAAATGAGTCGGAACTGTGCGCGTCCTTAAGGGGGCCGGCAGGTTTTTAGCCTTGACTGTCACGCTATGTTACACTGTGCCTTTTTTCTAGACATTTTACGTCGTTATTCAATCGGATGCATCTCAAAATAGCTTGGGGGCGTGCTTAATGCAGGAAGGTCAGCCAGTTTCATTCGCCTTAAGGAGCTTGAATGAGTCGGAGAAAAGATATGTATGCTCAAATTGAAAAGAAAATGCTGGCCATTTGTTTTAGACTGGAAAAGTTTCGCCAATTTAGGTATAGACGTGAAGTATCGATTATTCAAAAAGATATGCACAAAGTAACGACGCGATTGCAAAGATTAAACTGCGTAAATGAAAACAACGGTGTCGGTAAATGAAACTGTAGCGTCCAGTCGCACGCACACAAAAGAGTTTTTCTTTCGTGCAAACGACCAACGTAATTTACGACTCTCGTTCGACGAAGCTATTTTTGAGTGGACATTTTCCAGACCTAGTCGAAGCATGTTTATTAGAGTTTTGTCCCAAAGTCCTCAATAGCAAACTGAGACCATCGTAAATTAAGAGACGAACTGAAGGGCACATGAAGCAGACCCAACGGTCTATCGACACGTGGGTCAGGCGTGGGTGGCCCGGAGGAAAGTCCCATCATCCTCTCCGATCACCTCGCCGTTCCGAAAACAAACACGCCAAGGGCGGAAGGAACAGGGGTGAGACGAAGTAAAGAACAGCTCTGATTGGAAGGACCCAAAGCGTGGGTTAGCCAATCAGGGTTGTTTAGGATTTTTACCAGGGCAAACGACGGCGTTAGGACTAAGTTGTAAGGCAGTCAGTTGGAGTCAGTCGAGCGTCGTCCTTAGACATCTCGAAAATTGTCAACACGCGAACATTCGATGTAGAGATTAAAGTCAGTTCGCCAACACAAGTGTTGATCACTAATAGACCTTATCCACAAAACCTACAATGAAAAGGTTCACAGTCTTAACATGGAGGTGGCCATGGGCTGGGCCAAAAGATTCCAGTTTCAAGAAGAAATGTTGAAAGATCAGGCATTGGTTGAACTCAGTAACTATGTTTTAGAAGGGTGGTCTGAAGTGAGACACGTCTGGCAAGATCTGAGACAAGTTTGTGAAGAGGTTAAACAATATTGGTCAATGAAAGATGAGATTACGTTCCATAAGGGGAAGTTAATCGTTAATAATAAGATTATTGTTCCTAAAAACTTGAAATTGGAAATGCTTAGCCTGGCTCATGCACCTCTTTTTGGGTCGAAAGAAACAATATGAAACTTAAAATTATATAATTTAAAAGTTTAAATCAAATTCTATTTTTCCTCCTACAGCAAGGTTTACTCCGATTTTGCCTGATATGTATTCGTAGAACAAAGGACTTAGTGTGGGGATTGTAGAGGTCTTTCTCTGTAGTGCTACACACCACACTGGTGAACGTTAGACTCCGACTGTCCTCCACGGACGTGGGGACTGTACGTAGAGCACGTAATGCAGAAAAGACAGGGTCACCAGTGGCCGCAGGCCACACGTTCTCGAGAGAGAACGCTCGAAATAAATGATCATCCAATATGGACGCGCCACGTGTTCGCGGCAAAGTTGGAAAAGGTTAAGAGCGTGAGGCCCACTCCTCACGATTAACGAATGCGTCGGGTAACGACCAAATAACAGAGTTTATTAACAAGGAAACGAGGGAACTCGCGTACTAACATAAGACGCGAGGTACAGAATACAACCGGCGCGAACTGGCAAAGTAACGCCGTTGAGGTTACGACTATCGAAAGCAATGCGACTAGCTACAACGGCGGTGTACTTGCGAAAGAGGAAGAGTCGTCGACGAGATGCTCCTCGCCGCGGAAAACGCGGGAAACGCATGCGCACTGGCGCATGCAACACAACGCATGCGCGGCAGTGCCGCCGGCCCCACATTAGTGCGACCGACCTACCCTCTATAACGAAGCCAAGGTTTGGCCCCAATTTGTCATGGAATTCTGCGTGCAAACTTTACACTCAGATTCCGATCCATCTATTTTCGCATTTGACTCGGAATTCGTCCGCTTTTGGTGCCCTTGTACAAAATAGAGACCAAATTCTGCTCCAAGCAGGGTTTGGAACTAAATGGACAAGTTTTTTGCTCGTAAAATGTGATACAAACATTGCGCAAAAGCTCGAAACAGCATTTGTCTAACTGGGAGATTAGAAAAATTCTAATCGAAATAAACACAGAGAAACTTTTCCATATGTAACAAATATAATTGATATAAACGCTCATTCAATTAGTAGCAGCCATATTTTTTAACGCTTCTTCATGCACTCACTTCTTTATTTCACACAACCAAATTCACTTCATACATTTTTGTTCCTCACTCATTATGTTTCTTTCTCATTCTCACCACACATATCCACACAGTAATATTAAACCTATCAGATAAACTTGTATTTATTTAAGAGATTTGAATAATTAAATTATACAATTTGGTACTATTAGAGTAAATTACATATACATATACTTGTAATAAGATTTAGCAATAAATATCGTTTAACAATAATAGAATATATTATACTTCACTAATTTCATAAAAATCATAAGTGTCCTCATATACAGGGTGTCCCACATAAATGGGAACACCTAAATATCTTTCGTATTTACAGTACTATCAGAAAACTTCAGAGGACAAAGTGGCACTATTGCAGGAGGCAATATAATGGTGAAGAAAAAAATTTTTTATGTCGTGTTTTATTATGAAATTTCAAGGTCGCCGATGTTTTTTTTTAAATGGAATAGTATATTTTTTTTACGATAGCATGATAGACAATAAAATACTGAATTTAGTGGATACCACCTTTTTGACCTTGAGCAAGAATAATCATGTTGAAGCGGATGAAATGTGGAAGTTTAAAACTTACGTGTTTCAGCAAAGATTGCGCGTTGTTTACGTCGGGTTGGCCTTTACATATCATAATAAATGTTCGAAATGTTGACCATCCTCATTTATGCAATGTTGCAATGTTGCAATGTTGTAAACTCAAGTGATATGGGTGAAACTTTTTATTTGCAGTATTCGTGAAATACTACTTCTGCTAATACCGGACTCTTGTTCGAGTTGTTGCAAACTTACATGTGGATCATTAGATACTGCAGCTAGGATATTAATTATATTTTCTTCGTGAGTTACAATTCTTTGTTTATTACGATTTTTATGACTTACACTACTGGTATTTTTAAATTGTTTTACCACGACGGAAAATGCGTGTAACGAAGGACAAATACGATTCACAAATTTTTCACGATACAAACGTACTGCTTGCCTCAAAGATTGGTGGCTTTGGCCATAAGTGAAAACCATATCGATTCCTTCCTGTACAGTATAACGCATTGTTATCACTTTCACGTTTCGAACTCGAATAATGCAGAAGGAACAACGTACTTATTCTAACCGATTAACCTTCTGTTAACGATCTCAATGATACATACTCTAACATAAACATACGCTGTTTACTATGAAAACTATTTCGAACATTTATTATGATATGTAAAGATCAACCCGACGTAAACAACGCGCAATCTTTGCTGAAACACGTAAGTTTTAAACTTCCACATTTCATCCGCTTCAACATGATTATTCTTGCTCAAGGTCAAAAAGGTGGTATCCACTAAATTCAGTTTTTTATTGTCTATCATGCTATCGTAAAAAAATATACTATTCCATTTTAAAAACATCGGTGATCTTGAAATTTCATAAAAAAACACGACATAAAAAATTTTTTCTTCACCATTATATTGCCCCCTGCAATAGTGTCACTTTGTCCTCTGAAGTTTTCTGATAGGACTGTAAATACGGTACTTGCTTCGGCAGTACATATAGGACTGTAAATACGAAAGATATTTAGGTGTTCCCATTTATGTGGGACTTAGTTAAAGATAATCATAAAAGTAACTACCCAGTCAACCAAACTTGCTTCGAGCAAATCTTGATCAATGTTTGTAATCGTACTTTGCAAACAAAAGCTAGTCATTTTGGTAAAAAAAAAGCTGGTCAAAAGCATGCATGCAAAATTCCATGCCAAATGGAGAGCAAATTGAGACTAAACCTTGGCCTCCTTATAGAGTAAATATTGGGCAAAATTGGAGGAAGTCTTTCTGTGGAAGGGAAAACGGAATTCGAAATTAAATACTTTTAAGTTTTATTTATTTTTTAAGACTGAAATATTTACAGATCTTAAAATTATAGTGTTTTCCCTCCTACAGCAAGATTTGTTCCGATTTTGCCCGATATTTACTCTTAGTGCGACCGACCTGCTCTCTGCAACGAAGCCAAGGTTTGGTCTCAATTTGCTTTCCATTTGACATGGAATTTTGGTTGCAAACTTTGCACTCAAATACCGCGCCTAATGCAGAAATAGATGAATCGGAATTTGTAGACAAATTTTGGTGGCAAATTCAAAGCAAATCAAGAGCAAATTGTTTACTGGGTAGTATTACTTCTTTCTTTCCGAAGCTATTACATTGCAGATGGCACAAAGACCACTCTTGTGTTGCTAGAAATACTGTAAATACGAATTATTTACATTTGTTATGCAGCACAATGTTTTCCTCTTTTATTATTTCTTTTTTTGTAATAAAAACATTCATTAAAATCTTCGTAAACATCTTATATATTATACATATATGACAACAAATTTATTTATTTGTAGTTATAACTCAATTTAATGGATTGCTTCATAGACTGACACACGGAAGAGTATTAAGGACAAATGCAGTGGATATGCCAAAAACATCAGATTCTATGGATGTCATAGCTGATCATTTGGAAGCACTAGAATCTTTGGAAACCAGTTACAGGAGACATGAAGAAGAAGAAGCTACTGCCTCACCCCATTCTTATCTATCCATGCCAAATTGTAAACAATTTCCCAACATGAAAAGTGTTGAACCTCTTTCTAGGGTATTAGAACCAGTTATGGTATGTAGCAATTTGTCTTTTCTGTAAAACTACAGTATTACAATACACATTATGTGTTTTAATAAATTTTATTTTATAGGTTAGACATTTGGATCTAGATTCTCCTGAATTAGAAAGACGAGACAATAATGATATTGATTCATATAGAAGTAGCAAAGCCAATGACAAATTTTTTGCAAGAACTTCGAGTGCTATGAAAGATCCTGGAGTAGTTGGTCCTATAGTTTGGAATCTTCGAAAACAGACACTATCTACAGAGGGTATACAACATTTAATCTCTATCTTTTATATTTAGTAACAATAATAATTTTATTTACACACAGCCAGTAAGCAACAATTAAGAGTGACAATATACTGTATGTTTTCTCAAAATGTCAGAGATTTTAAAGAGTTATCAAATTTTATAAGCCTTTTAAAAGAACATGATGAACACACATAAGTACACTCAGATTTAAAATATAATTTCACTTGAGTTTATAAGCGAATTGCAGTTAGACGATTCCTGCCGGATATTGGAACACAAATTATGTTGTCTTCAGGCAATGGCGTATCAGAAACTGATGAAATAACATGTACATCAGCTGGGCCTGTTGGGCGAGCTAAGAGAAGACTTCATGAGTTACTGGAGGATTCGTTTAGTTTGTTTGGAAGTAGAGAACAGAATTCAGAAATGCAAACGTGTACGACGCAACCAAATTCAGCAGTATATGTTCCCGATGTTCTCCCAGTATTTTCAAAGACTAGAGGAAGATGTGTCCACATTAGGTACTTATGGTTTCATGTAACTCGTATATTAATATATCATATTTATACTTTCAGTAATTTTGTTACATTTTGTTGTTAACTGCATAACCCAGTGCTGGATCTTCACCAACAATGGAAACGGAGATAAAACATCATACATCATTACCGCAAAATAATATTGAAGAAAATATTGCAGAAAATGGACATTCAGGATCAGTTCAATCTCATAGCGGGTGGAGCACTAGACCATTAAGTGCTGGTCCATTTCATAGACCAAACGTACCAGATATAGATACCAAACGTATTCTTTTACATTGTCAACTTCCACCTGAAGATCCTGCTGTCCCACTAATTGCGTCAATTAAAAAAGAGCTTGAAAAATTTTCTTAATATTATGAAGGAGCCGAAAATGTCAAAGACCATAATGATACTAAGATTATTAAATAGTATGTACTATTTAATACAATGAATTGAAGAAACATTTAAAAATAATATTTAACATACAATGTCGTGTAAATATATTTTAAATTTTTGTATGGATAATCTCAATCAGAATTCTTCATACTTAACTTTTTTTCAATTTCATGCATTAATACTCTTAGATAAATAACAAGATCTTTTAGATTTTAATAAATAATGATTTTATAACATTAGTAACAAATCATATTTACCTGAAGATTAAGTTTAATCGAGCAGATACAATCAGTAATTACTCACATCATCTTTATGTTATTCCATATATTTATACAGGGTGTCCGGGGTTTTCCGGCAAAAATACGGAAGCATATTCTACAAGTAGCAATAAGAAAAAATGTTATTTGAAGTTCGGTTAGAAACGTTTTACTACAAAGTTATAAGCAAATAAAATTGAATGTGGTAACGGCGGATTTTACTTTGCAGAGCATGAAAAGTCGAACGTGTGTATTTTATTCGTCGATAGTTATCATGTTTACTATCTTGAAGTGATTCAACATCAGTGTTACTTTTACCACAACACCTGTTAGTTCAAGAAATCGTGGTGAAAATGCCAAGAGTGTTTTCAAATGAGAAATACGCTGATATTCATCTACATAAACGGGCGGTACGTAAGCAAATCGACCCTATCGTTAGGTCTGCTTTATTCCCTCAGCCGCGCCAATAGACCCAATGTTTTGACGTCGAACGTCACACACAACATAGCATGTGTAACCGCTGTAGCCAATATTTCGAATACAGCCGAAAATGCATGTGAAACGAGGCCTGTCTTTTCCACTCTGATCCAATCGGTCGCACATCAATACTCAGTCATCACTGCGGACCCATACGAAATGGCGTCTTGTCAGCCCCTACAATAGTGTAGTAGTGGGCGGTAACGGTTTAATACCTTAGCCCTCTGCTATAACCCACAGCTTACTTCAAATATCATGGAATTAATCACACGGGAATTTCTTGGTAAAAATAGTACCTATTGTTATGTTTTCCGAGTAGGAGGTGCGATATTATGATTTAGTATGAGGAAGTTCCTTCCAGCACCTGTTGACCGTGTGGTTTCCTTTGTGTTTTCGTCGGACGCTGGTCATAAAGTAATTAAAACTCGTCGCAGAAACTAATTTTTAGGCTAGCCTCATTTTTAGAGTCAACCAACATCTGACTTTGCCCATCATAAAATTGATGGGCTTGGGCTATCTGACGAATGGTACAACACTTGCCAGCATTATTGCTGTCCGTACCATACCTTGCCGAGTAGAAAAACCTACCACAATAATTAATAATACGGTACTATCTTTCTGAGACGTCGATTTTGAACAATGTAGGAGATAAATAATTTTTAGGTCCTTATGGATAGGAATTCTGAAGTCGAATGTACTTTGTACCATGCATAGTATTACCCTGAACTGTATTTATACTCGGAGTGTACGATACCCTAACCACAATTTAGGTAAAATAAATGACATCTCGCGTCCACTTTCCGCGCGTTCTGTTTTTTCACTACGTGAAAGTTGCAATTTTAGGACAAACGCTATCGACCCTTATTTCAGAATGCCTAAAGAATATTTGGTAATTTTATGGACCCGAAATAACAAATAATTCAAACCTGACAGCCTTCTGTACCCAGTTAGCCAAATGCCCACTCGACCAAATCGAGTGGAATGTGTGCTGCACACATTGCAAGCAAAAGACATATGTATTTGGTACCAAACCCTGCTCGAAGCAGAATTTGGTCCTCATTTGGTATGATTTTGACACCAAAATTTGTCGTCAAATTCCTAGTCAAATGCGGAGGCAGATGGATGTCAAAATCCATGCGAAGTCTCCATGTAAAATTCCATGCGGAATCATGCGTAATTAGAGCCAAACTTTGGCTTCGTTATAGAGGGCAGGTCAGTCGCACTAAGAACGGACGTAACCTTGTTCTAACAGTAAATATCGGGAAAAATTGAAGTAAATCTTCCTGTAGGGTGGGAAAGGTATTTTATTTAAGTTTCGATGCGTAATAAAGATAAAGTGATGCGTAAACACCACAATGTGCCGTGAAAGACAAAGCGCCGTGTT
>CM052115.1:374078-397363 GCA_028454245.1 Halictus quadricinctus | reverse complement strand
GTAGCCTTTGTTTAGGATAATGCGGAGGAATTTATTTTGCATTATTTGTGTTTTGTTTAAGTTGGATTTTTCGGCAGTGGCCCAGACTTGATGGCCATATAGGATGATAGGACTGACGCAGATTTTGTAGAGGTTTACTTTGATTTCCGATTTAAGTTTGCTATTGGGAGCTATGAGAGGATAGAGTCTTTTGAGTGCGGGGTAAGCTGCTTTCATTCTGTGTTTTATGGCAGGGGCCCAAGTCAGTCTTTTGTCGACAATGACGCCTAGGTATCTAGCTTGGGATTTCCAGGGGATTGTGGTATTGTTGATTTTTAGGAGGTTTATGACCGGTTCTCTTTTGCGGGTGAATATGACTGCTTCGTCTGCCTTCCTTATAAGGCAGTGTCGTCGGCATACAATGCTATATGTGTGTTTTTGTTGTGAGGGAGGTCGTTAATGTAAATGGAGAATAGGGTTGGACCTAGGAGCGAGCGGAGACTCCCGTGGAGATTATTGATTTATTATTGATTATTGATTTTTATTGGAGCGTATTGATTTGGCGGAGTTTGTGAATTAGGCCTTCGTGCCAGACGGTATCGAAGGCTTTTTCGATGTCTAGAAGGATCGTTTGAACTGATCTGTTTTTGCAGTTTTCGAGTGCGATGAATTCGGTGACTCTTAGGAGTTGGTGTATGGTGGAGTGGTGTTGTCTGAACCCATATTGCTGGTTGATAAGGATTTGTTTGGTAGTGAGGTGGAGGTTTAGTTCTTTTAGGATTATCTTTTCAAGAATTTTCCCTAGTTTGCTGAGATGGGGCGGTAGCTGGTAGGTGTTTTCCTTGCCGGGTTTTTTGATGGGGATAATTTTGGCTGTTTTCCAGATGGATGAGAAGTAGGTGAAGCGGATGCATTCGCGCAGAATGTAGAACAATTGGACGGTGAGTTTTTTGGAAAGATTTTTTAGCTTGATGGGTGTAATTGTATCATATCCCGGTGCCTTATTGTTGGCAAGGATGGAGATGATGTCTTTGATGGATCGAGGGGATGGGGGTGGGGTTGTGGGGGTGTTGACGGATGTTTCTAGTTCGGTGATGGATTTTTGGACTTCTAGTTTTGGAAGGGAGGGAAGCGAGAGGGAGTTGACGTGAATTTGTTGGAATACGTCTGCCAGGGTGTTGGCTTTTCGTCGTCTGTGTAGTAGTTGGAGGAGTTATCGGTTAGGACAGGGATGGGTGTGTGTTTGGTGCTGGTTAGTCGGTAGGTGGTCCAGAGAGTGTTGTCGCAGGATTTGATTTGTTGGAGTGTGGATTGCCATTTGGCGTTTTTTGCTTTTGTGATAAGGGAACGGATTTTACCGGATAGGAGGTTTCGTTGGAGTTTGTAGAAGGGATTGCCAGTTCTTTGGTATTTCCTTCTATAGTGGTTTCTGAGTTTGATTGTTTTTATTAGATTTGCGTCGGGTTGGGTAGGTGGATTGTGGTATGTGGTCGTGGCTTTTATGTGGGAGTGGTTTATGTGTTTCTGGAGTCTGTCTATTTCCGTTTTGATATCGTCGGGGGTGTTGATGTTGGTGTTGTGGGAGTATGAGTCATTGAGGCGTCTGTATTTGGACCAGTTGGTGAAGGAGCTGTTTAGGAGGATGGAAAGTCTTAGCTGTTTGTCTATTGTTAGGAGAACGGAGAGGTGGTTGGAGGGGAGGTTTCTGCTTTCTGTAAAGCAGGTTATTGCGTAGGGCAGATTTGTGACGAAAATATATATAAAATATCTATGTATGAGGGAGTGGTGTTTGGTTGTCTGTAGGTGTATGTGTTGCTGTGGATGATGTTGTAGTTTCGGGTTTCGGAGTGGGATTTGAGGGTGCTGCCGTTTCTGTTGTAGGAGGTATTGTTCCAAAGCTGGTGTTTAGTGTTCAGGTTACCTCTTACGAGGAAGTATTTGGAGTGTGTGTGAGTTATGATAGCGTCGAGGTCGGATTGTGTGATTTTGTTTTTTGGAGGGGAGTAGAGTGCGCCGATTGTGACGGGAGGGTTTGTTTTTGTTACGGTGGTGGTTATTTCTATGCTGGAGTTTGTGGGTTGGGGGATGGTTTGGTAGGGGATGGAGTTGTGGATTAGGGTGGCTACTCCGCCGCTTTTACGCGTTTGATGGGGTGTATCCGCTCGGATCGCTCTGTATTGAGGGATTTTGAGGCTTTCAGATGTTGAGAGTCAGGTTTCTGAGATTAGGGCAACTTGGATTTGGTTTGTTGTTAGGTAGTGCTGCAGTTCTGTCAGTTTTGGGAGAAGATTGATGGTATTCCATATCATGAATTTGTGGGGGAGGGGGATGGGCTCGAGTTAGCCACCGAGTTGCTGAACAATGAAAATTATTGCTCTGACTTTTTCTATGCTTGTTTGGCATGGTATGTAATGTGTTTGGATGAGATCTAGGATTTTGCAGAAGGTATTTAGTTCTCCTGAGGCGTTTAGGGAGTTGATGGTGTCGGTGATGTTTATGGGAGGATTGGTGGGTGGGGGTCTGGGGGTGCTGGAGGAGGCTGCTGTAGCTTTGGCGTAGGAGATATGATGGGATATTTTGTTGTGGGAGGGTCTGGTTGTGGGTGGTTGTGATTTGGGGATTTGGGGAAAGTCGACCGGTTGGAAGGTGGGTGAAGGTTGGTGGGTTGAAGGGGTTAGGTGTGCGGCTGGTTTTTTCTTGCTTAGGAAAGCTAATAGGGCAGGGCATTTGCTGAAATTTGCCGGATGGTCTCTTTTGCAGTTTGCACAGGTGGCGGGTGTATCTGGGGATTTCTTGCATGTACGGGTATCATGTGGTCCTGCGCATTTTACGCATTTAAAGGATTTGTTACAATTTGTGGATGTGTGGCCATGGGCTTGGCATCTGGAGCATTGAATAAATAGTTTTTTGGAATCGTATTTTTCCCAGTAGACTCGGATGTTTTCAATGACTCTGATCTTTTTGACTTGTGCTAGGGTTGTGCCTGCGTTGAATGCGATTTTGTAGATCGGATTTTTGGTATTGGTGGGGAGTTCTGTACATGTAAGAGGGTCTAGGCCTTGGGTTTTGATGTTGGTAATTGCTTTGTTCGTTTGAAGTTTTAAAAGGCCTTTAGCTACGACGACCAGGACCTTATCAGTGTGGAGGGAATAGGTATAAAATTGTATGTTTTCCTGGAGGCAGGTGTTTTTAAATCTGTTGTAGTCCTGTGTGGCTTCGAAGTTGATTTTGAGTTTGTTATTGCAGTTCTTTACTTGGAAATTTTGCCCAAAATTTGTTTGCAGTTTTTTGTTGAATTTTACGAAGTTAATGTTGCCATGGATGTATATGGGTGGGGGTTTTTGGTGGGAGGCCGGCTGGTTGGAGTTTGGAGTTTGTTGGTCAGGATCTTTTGGTGATCCTGCGTTCTTGATGATGTGGGTTTGGGTTTCTGGGAAGGGGGAGTCTTCCATGCAGTCGGAGAAAATTCCGAACCTGTTTTGGAATAGGATTGGTAGAAGGTGTTTAGGGTTTGTCATGTTGGATTGGTTGTTGGTGATAAGTGTTGTTGAGTTTGAGTTGGTTAATGATAATGATCTTTGTTTCACCTTGATCGTGTAGGGATCAGCGTCTTTTCTTGATTTCCTGTTATTTTTCCCTGCTGTGAGGGTCTATTATCCTGGGTTTGGTGGAGGGTCCAGGGGGCCCCTGCTGTTCTTGTTTTCCAGGTTGTGTATAATGGGAGTTTCCTTGGTGTTGGATCCTCTGCTGTGTTGGGTCGTGACGTCTGCTGGTGTTGACACTTATATTTTTTTCCGTAACTCGAGTGAACAACTGAGGCGTCAGCGGTCCATGCGGCGCGTCGGGTGTGTTAGGCATGTGCGAGAATGGACGTGTTCATAGAGCGCGGACTGAAAAGGCTGGTCTGTCTACGACCGTGACTCGAACCTGACTCAATCGCCGATACTCCTAGTTAGCCGGCGTTGAAATATGTATCCCTACTACCGCGGGGTATACAGTGAATTCTCGTTACGAGTCAGTTCCGCCGTTCTGGTGACTGACTCTTATACAAAATCGGAGGTTCTCGCCGAGCGTCGCATTTGAAATGCACAGGGCATGCTAGAAACCTAAGAGTCATATCCGTCTGCAAGTCATAAAAAATCTATGACCACTAAGTGATAGTGACAAGAAGACTGAGCAAATGTCTTTCTCCGATACAATGTTGCACGAAGAAGCGGACAGCGAAGTTCGAAAGCCGTCGTCGCCGAGGAGTGTGCCACACATTGTCGGCTACATCGGTATAAGACCAGAAGACCACTACTAATCCAATTACAAAACTTCTTTATTTTTCGTTATTTTTTTATGAAACTTTCACCAACGTATTCGTGACATTTTTCTGATTAAAATGAAACCAAATATGATGTAATTCCGATGATATTTACTTGTGTAATGAGCGATGAAAGTTTCGAACGCAGAGGAGGGAAGCGTATGGGAAAGAAATTTTTCATTTAAAAGCCTGCGCTCACGCGGGCTTTGATCTGTGCCGGCGATCGCGACCCTCACCTATTTGTGGCATTATTCTGATTAAAATGATACCAAACGCGATATAATTCGGATCACATTTACACTAATTTTCCGTTAATGTAATTGTAATGGGAAGTAACTTTTATCGTTCATTATATACGTAAATATCTTCGGAATTATATCATATTTGGTTTCATTTTAATCAGAAAAATACCACGAATATGTTGCTGAAAGGTCCATAAAAAAAAATAACGAAAAATAAAGAAGTTTTGTAATTGGATTAGTAGTGGTCTTCTGGTCTCACACCGATATACCCGACAATGTTGTTGGCGGCGACGGCTCTCGAGCTTCGGCCCCAGAACGTGGTGGTGTGGGTACTTCCACTAACTGCAAATTGTAAGTCAATTTTATGGGATTTTCACCAACATATTTGTGCCATTCTTCTAATGAAAATGATACAAAATATGATACAATTCCTATGATAATTCCTTGTGTAATGAACGATTAAAGTTTCGGACGCATAGGAGGACAGCGTATAGTAAAGAAAGAGCCGCGGAGAGTCGAAGCGTTCGGGAAAAATGAAAGACAGGCGTGTGCTCAGGCCTTTAAATCAAAACTGAAACTTTTTCATTATGAATTATTTTTTATGAGACTTTCACCAACATATTCGTGACATTTTGCTAATGAAAATAATACCAAATATGATATAATTCCGATGATATTTACTTGTTACTTCTCACTACAATTATATTAACGGAAAATTAGTGTAAATGTGATCCCAATTGTATCGTGTTCGGTATTATTTTAATCAGAAAAATTCAACAAATATATTGGTGAAAGTCTCGTAAAAAATAATGTAGGGTTATGAATGTGACACTGTTTAGAGTGATTGTTTAGAGTGACTGTGGACACGACATTGTAGCGCCAACGTGTTTGGGTCCTGCGTGAAAGGAAGTCTGTTTGGGTCGAAGTGTAAAACAAGAGTATTTGGGTCTCGGTGATAGGAGTGAAGTGTTTAGGGGCGCCAAGCGCAGGGCGTACGTGACCGATTGAGTTTTCCAAATGGATGCGAAACTGATAGAGAGAGAATGAGAGTGCAAGAGAGGAAGAATGAAAATGGGCCTTGTATAAAAGGGACGAATGCGAGGGATATTATGTCAGTCGGTAGAGAGAGAGTTAGAGAAGCGAGAGTCGCGAGCGAGTGTGTTAACGAAGTATCGAGTTATTAAGAGTATAAAGGACTATAGCGAAATCGGTATGAGATCACTCCACCCGATGCGTCACACCTAAGACGTAGGAGTTCCTTTAAAATATTCCTACAGTAATAATAAAAAATTTTAGTATTGATTTAAAAGCCTGAGCTCACACCAGTCTTTCATCTTTGCCAAACGCTTCGACTCTCCGCGTTTCTTTCTTTCCCATATGCTATCCTTCTTTGCGTTCGAAACTTTAATCATTCATTACACAAGTAATTATCGTCGGAATCATATCGTATTTGGTTTCATTTTAATCAGAAAAATGCCACGAATATGTTGGTGAAAATCTCATAAAATAATAATGAAAAATAAAGAAGTTCTCGAGCTTCGCTGTCCTTTTCTACGTTCGACACTGCGTCAAAGAATACTGCCCCGAGCACGACAAGACCTGACATATAAAGCGGAATCCCTGTACTTACAATTTTTAAGGCTCCGCGAATTAAAAAACGGAATTTCAAAGAGGAAGAATCGTAGAATACGAACATATTTTTTTAACTTTTTTGCACTTGAACCGGTGGAAAAATTTGCAGGACAAAGATATTTCTAATATATTTTCATTAAGTAATTACATTTGCACATAACATCATAAATTATTTAAGAAGAATTTTATATGTATAATTTACGTATAATAATGCATACTCCGCTCCTAAATGCTAGATTCAAAATCAGCGTTCTAATATTTTGTCCGCCGGTTTGGCTTGTGACGTATGCATCGACCCTAATCCGCCGTTACCAAATTCAATTTCATTTGTTTATAACTTTGTAACGAAGCGTTTTTAACCGAACTTCAAATAACATTTTTTCCTTATTTCTACTTGTAGAATATGCTCCCGTAATTTTGCCAAAAAGCCCGGGACACCCTGTATACATATGTATATACATTTGTTACGTACTTTATTTTGACCTATCTCGTTGTACATACCATAATTCGCAGTGACTGCATAAGTTATAAAAAACGTTAGACTTAAATTATTTGTTAGATATTAAATTATATAGAGTAGTAATTAATTTATTGTTATCTAGTGTATTTATAAGAATTGTTTACTGCAATACATATTATTTTGCTAAAATAGAAACTAATTAGAAATATGCTAATGAAAACAAAGAAAATTATTTTAAATATACATATATACTATATTTACAACAAAATAATTGAAGTAATATCGCAATTAGTATTATAGTACTCGAAATGCGATCTAATCTTCGTTTAAAAAAATGAACTTGTAAGTTTATGGACCAAAATAACTTACAAATTGTACCTATATCTACATTATCATGTAAAATTTCTAATTTTCTCTCCCATTGGGATTACATCAAATACAAGAATTATACATACATGTATGTATAGTAACTGCAGTTTCTTCATTTTCAATCACTATACTTACGTAAAGTAACAATAAATGTTATTAACACATTGGGGGCAGGCTGTTCCGATCAGAACAGACGGTAGATTCAAAATGGTAATAAAAATGTTAATGAAAGCTATTTAAATAAATACACGTTGAGCACAAGCTCAAGCGCCGAAGACATTAACACAAACATCGCGGCATTAATCGAAGCCGCTTCTGTTTACGACTATTCTTATTTCTAGGCTCAATTTGAGTTATCAAAGCCGTCTCCAAAGTGTTAAAGTTAATTAGTTTTTATAACACAATTACAGCTCCATCGATATTTATAAATAAAATTGTACGGCTTGTATCTACTTAGTAATATGTTACTGAAATTCCTTAATATACTATTTCATGAAAATATTGGATTATTAAATATATACTAATTTAATTTTAGTTACATGTATGTATTCTGTTATTTCGTAAGAAGTTCGAATTATTTTTACCATGTTAGTTATTGATACTTACATGTACCGTCTTTTGCTAATTAAATAATTAATAAAAATAAAGTTGTGCGTTTATCTGTTGGTTTGGTATCCTGAAAAGTTCCTTGACTACTTTCGTTGCAAAAATGTTGAAGTTGCTTTTGGTTTACTATAGTAAACTTATTATAGTATAATAATAATAAAATTATTATTTCCTACCAACATGAATAACGTTTATTAATTATTTGCGTGTATTGTATACAAATTTATATATATTAGCTGTGTTTGTATATAATTCTACGATATTTTTGATACTTCAACAAATCGATCATTATTACAAAAATCTTTATACGTATGTTCATACTGAAGGTGAAGAATCGAGTATTTTTTGGTAAAAAATTTTATATATTCAGGATGACTAGAATCAACCTCCAAAAATAGACGTCCTCCGGGTTTTAAAACTTCAGCAGCATATTTCAATAAGGGCTTGATAACTTTTAAGCCATCTTGTCCTCCATCGATTGCCATTAAATCTTCATAACTGGAATATATCACAAATGAAAAAATTTTTTAACATCTAAACGATCTTTTAAAAAAAAATATTAAATTACGCATATATATTGCATCGGATTACATTTTTATTTCTGGAGATAACTTTGAAATCTGATTTGTAGGTATATACGGAGGATTGCTAACTATGATGTCAAAAGTTTTTGAATTTAGATTAAGATCTTTAGATCCATTTAATACGTTCGAATGTTGTATCCTTCCATCATCTTCTAGAGTGGCATGCACAATTAAAACCTGATTTTCTAAACCTAATTGGTTTCGATTTTGTATGGACAGTTCACAAGCTTGTCGATTTGCATCTACTGCTATACATGTCACCTAAAAAGGAACATCATTACAGTCTGGATGAATATATTTCTGTAAATTTGTATTGTTCACAAACAATTTGTGATATCTTATAAATTTATATAAAAGGTATTTATAAATAATCATATTTAAGAATAATTACTGTTCTATTAGCATGCGCTATTGCAAGGGATATTGCTCCTGAACCACATCCAAGTTCTAAAACTGTCTGTTCTGTGTTTTGCAAAGAATCTATTCTCTTTAGTACAAAATCTACTAGAATTTCAGTCTCTGGCCGTGGGATAAAAATTGGTGGAATTAATTTTAGAGTAATATCTCGAAAATCCCATTCCCCTATTATATACTGAATAGGCATTCTGTAAAAACAAGACTTTAATAGTTTTCAGGTACAGACAAAATATGCCTAGACTATGAGTATGTGTCCTGTTTTTACCTACATAACCGGCATTCACACATCAATTCCAGCTTCTGGCATTGGTCCGATGTAAGCTTCTCATTTCGTACGTTTACGAGATCTATTATCTGAAAATAAATATATCTAAAATTTTTTGGTACGATATCTAACTTTACTGAAAATAAAACTCATAAAATTCACTTTAATGCAATGAGGTAACATAATGTTGTCGTAATATTGACTTAAAATAATTATTTATTGATTTACAATCTTTATTTACTATAATATATGCCATGTACATCATACATTTCATTCCACTTCTGTGTATTATCTAGCAATTCTTGATGTAGTTTTATGTTTTCATGTATTTTTGGTTACAATATTAACAATTTCAGATAGCGAGAAAAATGTTGAAAAAGTAACAAATTTATAGATAAACTATTATTTAGATTAGATACAACTATTTTGGCAAACATATACAGATATCTGTATTTTGTACCTTGTTAGTGCCTATGACATTTGCAACAATGTGTTCGATCGATTCAATTGGTTCTGGAACACCTTCGTTACTAAACCGGTGGCTCCATTGTTCGATAATTTCACCGACGGTGGAGCACTCCGCATTTACAGTACACAGACGTCGTGACCATTGACAAAATGTGATTCTTTTAGTACAATGTGAACGTGTTGTACTATTCAACGTGTTGGCGAAGATACGAGCACTTGAAATACATCGATACAACATTGTGGCAACATTTATAAAAAATAACTTATTGTCAACATCGGATGAAATTTACAGTAGAAGATTGTGTTATAATGCCTATGACACGATTACGATAGAAATTCTTCGTTAGACCCCCTGTTGTTGTTTCTTTACTCGGTTAATTTATTGCGTGCTGCCAGCTGTTGGAAGGTACGCTTGATTACAATTCATTCGAGCAAGATGTCGACCGAGCTGGAAAAAATAAAGTATCTGAGATAAAAATTCGACTTATTAATTAGATAGAAATTAAATTCATTTATATTTTAAGAAGGAGAACATTCTTACAGAATACTTATTCTTACAGGATACAGTAGGTGTACATACATAGCCTAAAATTAATAAGACTAAAATTAGTTATCGTATAATCGATAGTATGTCAACAAATCATATTAAATCTGTTAAATCGGTAACGTTCAATATCTTCGGCTTTAAAAAGATTTAAATAAAAAGGTTTCTTGCCTGATCAGTTCCTAACATATGATCGATTTGTGGCGCTTGCGCAGTAACGTGTTGCGGAAAGAAGGGTGCGGGCCTACAATACAGGTACAGGCTATGAGCCATGATTCAGTTTAGGACGCCAGCAGTCGCCACCGGTTCTACTTGTGATTTACGATGGGTTGTCTACCATGACAGTTATCAGTGTGACACGAGTGCGACGTTGAATTTTTATCTACTAATAACGATAAGAAAAACGATTCGATGGGCTAAGCTGGAGTACGCCTTCGAACATTTATCTGTGCTTGTTTTACAGCTGAACGATGTTATTCGTGTTTCGTTCTATCTAATAGTATGATGCACTAGAGTAGTCGTTTGCATTCTAAACACGCGTTTCGTTTTGGTGAATGGCGGGTGGCGATATGGTGACGGTTCTGTGACGTCTGTCCCGTGTCTCCTGTTGTGTTGGCTGTCAGTTATCTCGTATATTTGAAATCGTGTTGTTTCTTCGTCATACATTCGATCAGCCGTGGTTAGAATTCACGATTTATTCAATTCCGACGTAAAGTACATCAACTTGTCACGTTGTTGCGGCGCGGTGCGGTGCGGTCTATCGAATTATTTCTTAGATTACATGTCAGTTGTTTACAAGCAGAACTCTTTAGTCGGACGAAACAACGGGAGTATAAGGTGTGGTAGAACGTGACATGTAGATGATCTATGCTGGGTGTTATACATTCTAGGCTTTTTTTCCTCTCATCTTTTTGATTCCTTTCTCACTTCCTATTTTCTTGTTGTTTAGATACGCGAATTTTCACATCTTTTTTCGACAATCTACGAATTCGGCGGCTGAAAGGGAAGCTTGATAAATCCAATTACATATGAATTTGTTTTCCGACAGCTAAACTAAAGAAAACAATCGCATTCTATTTAATTCTAGATGTAATTACACTTGATTCCCGCGAATACATATTCATTTGCATTTTTGACAATATTGTTTTATAATATACGCTGTTGAATCGGTAGGTAATGAATGAATACATAAGTCCATACTCATAGGTTTACTTTTACTGGGATTAAATTCCAGAAACGATCCACCATAAAAATACTCTTTTCTCGAATAGGTTCTTGTCCCTATGGGCGTTACATCTTGTACCGATAATTTCACATTCATTGAAAATTCATTCTTGTCCAATATTCTAGTGCAGTATATAGTCACAGTGCATTGACTGACAATCAAGTGACAATTTGACAAACGAATAAAGTACAAATCCAAATTTTACCTGTAAGTATTGATTAATCTGTGTATTCTATTACAAGTAGCTAGTAATAAGTGATTCTATTTGGTTTATAAAATAATGGAACATCAAAAGCTACATATCGTTGTTTACTCGATATTTGATCGTAATAGGGAATTTCCTCTTACCGGTTTAGGTTCATTTAGCTCAGCTCGTGTCATAAGTTGGCTATAAAAGTATGCGTATGCACACACATCCATAGGCTCACATGCCTTTTATTCTTGCATTTTCTACAACACTAATACTATAAATATCTTACATAGAGATGGTATGTTCAGTTGTTTAGTTTAGCACGGAATGCAGTGTTATTTAAACAGTCGGTTCGATGGACACTGTTGTGTTATGTGCGTGGGGTCGACTGAACTACGCGACTGCGTGTAAAAGTGTGTGTTCGACGGAGCAATTCAGAGAGGAGATATCGCATAGTATCTCTTTCTCGTGTCCAGCTCTAGATCTGTATCGTGAGTCAGAAGATGTTTAACTTTATGAAGAAAGCCACGGAGAAGGACGACAAGGAGAAGAGGAAGCGTGAAAAAAAGGAACGGAAGGATGTTAAGAAACGTGACCGAAGTAGCATGTCCGCGGAAGAGTTACTGCGCTTGGATGAAGTATGTACTTTAATTTTTTCTTTTTTTCTTTCATGTCATGTTATGTCATTCGTCAAAATACAAATACGTTAAATTATTTACTCTGCATACATATGTTATTATTAACTATTTTGTGATTATCAAGAACTAGTTAGTGTCTTATTCGTGGATAGTTCTTATCTGGTTTCTGTAGTGTTTCTTGTAACTGTGCTATCTTTAAATCATCGACAATATTTTTACCGATATTGAGGTTGCTGATAATGTTTGCAATCCATTTTATAAGTATTGCTGATGAAATAAAAAATCAGGTATATCTTGAAAACATAAACATAAGTTGTTGTTTAAACAAAACTAATCTTTTTTCATGCAAAGCGTGCATGTAAAAAACCACGTGTTCCTAAACAGGATCTGAAAGTTTTGTAGGAATTCGCCAAGGAGCATATTAACTGGTCTGTTACTAACAATGTGTAGTCAAAAATTCTATGGAGTGATGAAAGCAAGTTCAACTTATTCATAAATGATTCCAAGCATAACGTGCATCACCCTATTGAGCAGCAGTTCAGTATCAAGTATAAACTTATTCATGAATTCAAACACATAATAAACCGTAAAGCTATGCACAGGGTGGAAAGAAATTATATGTCACGACTATCATAGTATGATTCTAAACCTTGGTTCTTCTGCTTAGTTTGGTGTAAATTGATGTAAAAAAGGTACTGCAAATTTAATCTTGACCTTCGATTCCAAGGTAAAAAGGTCATTTTTACGGCATCGTACTCTACTTGTCATAAGGATGGAAAGTGTAAGAAGATCCAGGGGTCAAATTTTCAACCGTTCTCTTAAAAAATTATGGTAAAGCTTTTTTCATTATCAGATTTTATTTATGTTATATTTTCAACATACATATGTATTTCACGCGCCAAGAAATAGTTTCAAACAGCTCCATCAATAGCACGCTGTATGAACTCCATCCGCCTGAGGAATGAAAATATAATATGAATAAAATCAGTTTGATAATGAAAAAACTTAACCATCATTTTTTTAAGAGAACAATTATGTTTTGACCCATGGTTCCTTTTGTACTTTTTATCTCTGTAACGAGTAGAATATGATGCACTCAAACCAAAATTGTTGACCTTTTGACCTTGAAATTGAAGGTCAAGATTAATTTTGCAGCACCTTTTTTACATCAATTTCCATCAAACCGAGGTTGTAGAATCATGCTATGATAGTCGTGGCGTATAATTTCTATACACCTGTACAAACACTGCATGGCTGGCACAATGCGAACTAAAGATTGTCGGTTTCTGACAATATCAAATGTGCTTCCGTGACTTGAAGATACTCTTCAAAAATTGACAAAAATTGACGTAATTTTTAAATATCTGATGAAGACATTGGAATATTTTTCCTCATTACTAGGGTGTTTCCCCTTGAACGCTCGGGACAGTATATCGGTGAGACAATACTAATGTGCACTGAAGAAACTTTATTATTTTTAGTTATTTCGTTACAAAAGTTTTACCAACATATTTGTGAGATTTTTGTGATTAAAACGAGATGAAACACGATAGAATTCCGACAAATATATACTTATTTAATAAGCGACGAAACTTTCGGACCGAAAAAAGGACAGCGTGTCGAAAGAAAGAGACGCAGAGCAGTGGACATAGATTATAGATCAAAGCCTAGGTATCGATTGCAATAGTAACGCAAATATAAAACGTTTTTATTTTCGATACTATTTCTACAATATTTTTAGTAACATGTTATGAGATTTTTTAATAAAAATTTGTCTAAACCAGGGACTCATACCGGTATTATACCGGTCTTTACCGGTAAACCTTTATAATCTTTATAGGAATCGGAATACCAAACTACCGATATGACGTCATACTGGTATATGAAAATACCAGTATATTCACTACGCAATACTGTATCACGTCGCTTCTTTTTCCGGGCCTCCTAAGGAGGGGCGGAACAACGCACGATTCTGGGGTTTTATAGGCGTTGTGGCCGGGCTACGCACGACCGCGCGAAGCGTAGTCCTCCCGGGATAAAACGTGGTCTCGGAGACTTTGACATCGCGATAGAAAATCCGCTCGCTAAATCTCGGGCGCCAGACATCGGCGGGTGCCACACGAAATTGCAGAATCTAAGTTGAAGTCTCCGAGGGCACGGTCGCGAAGGCTGGAATAGCTTGGAAAGGGCGTTGGAAAGGGGTTCTACGTGGGATCGGACGGGACGTTCCCCACAAAGAATTTGAAACAGCTTTCCGAAGCTCGAAGATGTTTATTTGCAAATTCGTTGAGCTGCCGGTTAACGAGCCGGCAGCGAACTGTTCGAGCAAAGCGCGTCGTTACAAGATTCGACGAACGCGGCAGATGGCCGGCACGCTCGCGCTTTTCGGCAAACTCTCTTTCTCTTTCCGCGTTGAAATCGGTATTTTGCTGGCTAGTCGAGCGAGAGAACGCGATCCGCGAATTTCTCTACCGGTTTCCAATAGTACACGCGAGTTTACAGAAATTCGTCGTACTTTGCGGACTGTGCGCGGCGCGTACAGTAGAAAGCTCTCGGCACAAAATAGAGCGGGTCTCGCGGAAACTCTCGCTTGTCGCTCTCACCAGGGAAACGTCGTGCATTAAGCGCGAAAAAGCCGTTCGAGCGGCACACAAAAGAAATTCTAACACGGTCGGACCCGTTTCCGACACCACTCGAGCCACCACGAATTCTCCGCGACACAATTACATGAAGTTAATACAAAAGACAAGAAAAAGTAAGCCTGGCTGGCACTTACCACCGGCAGCGGTTGTTACGGCCTGCTGGACTGGTCGACGGCACCCTCTGGCAGGCACCCGCAACTGGTTATTTCGCACGCGATTATAGGATTACGGACAATGACTTCTTCTCGCTACGGCCAACGCAACAGTGACACGAAGTTTCGGGGGGCTCGAGGACGCGGATGTGAGGCGTCCCCCACTTTCCTAATCTTTTCTTCCGCCAATCGCCGTCGCGTACCCTATGATCACTACGCAGGGACGCACCCCGACGGATGGGCCCCTGACTTACTCACCTCCCGATTTCCCTAACGACCGTGTTTCCGCGACCGGGAACGTCCAATGACATTCCAGGTTTCCTCGAGCTGCTTCCGCAGGGGACCATCGAAGTTGCGCGGCGAGACGTCAGCGGGACTTCGAATCTGTTGTCTTCTGAGTCCCCTTGGTCCCTCGTCGGCGCCTCCGGGTTTCTTGGCCCGGGCTCGGGAACCTTTTCGTTCCTGCCCGGGGGGATTTCCAATGGTTCAGGCGAAGCGGGTGTCCCCAAGTCGCGACAGCAGAGGATGTTGATTGAAGGAAATGCATTCGGGCCCGCGTGGGTGGAGGCATAGAGATTTCAAGGTCGCCTTGTTTTTTTTTTATGGAAAGACCTACTTTCTGTATCATGAATCGATAGACTATCGAATTCTGAGTAAAACTGTATTGACCTCCATATGTCCTAAATCTAATAATTAACGAGATATTATCGAAATAATTTTATTTCTTCTTTGGACAATATCTCGTTAACTATTAGGTTTAGGACATATGAAGATCAACGCTTTTATACTCAGATTTTGATACTCTATCGATCTATGGCATAAAAAATGGGACATTCCATTTAAAAAAATGAAGTTGACCTTCATATGTCCTTTACGCGTCCACCTACAAAAAGCTATTAACATCAGATGAATGCCCTCTCGAAACCAAGCAAGTTCCATCTGATGCATTTCTTCCTAACATCAATAGCAGCCGAGTTATTCAGGTGGCCTGTTTCTGGCGCCTCACCCTGTATAATGTTGCATGCAGAAACGGACAGCGAAGCTCGAGAGTCGTCGCCACCGAGGAGTGTAAACACAATACGGGTCGGGTGTATCGGTGTGAGACCAGGAGACTACTACTAATCCAATAACAAAACTTCTTCATTTTTCATTATTTTTTCATGGGACTTTCACCAACATATTCGTGGCATTTTTCTTATGAAAATAATGCCAAATATGATATAATTCCGACGACATTTACTTGTGTAATGAACAATGAAAGTTATTTCTCATTAAAATTATATTAACGGAAAATTAGTGTAAATGTGATCCCATTGTATCGTGTTCGGTATTATTTTAATCAGAAAAATTCAACAAATATTGTGGGATTGGAAGGTTTTGGTGGAAATCAAGTTCGTGTGTAAGACGAGGAACGAAAAATATAGTTTATTGAGAACTAACGATGCTAAACTCACTAAACTAAAATTATATCAAATATGTCCGGTACTACGCTGTTCCACGCTGTGTAGTTCGATCTGCTCGCTTCGACTTTCAGAACCACTCTAAGCATTTTTCCTTCGTCAAGTGTCTCGTTGCCCGTCGTTCTTTTCTTTCTCCCCCGCGATGTACCTGGGTAATAAATGTAACGGTTTTTTCCGCGAAGGTTTGGCACACGATTTGCAGGCCATCGCCGCTCGCCTGCAAAAATGTGTGTCCCAAATGGTCAGGCTACAGGGTACTTAAACCTAGACGCTCGTAACCTAACGACAATATATTTATTTACACCCCACAATACTTGCGAATCATATATTGATCATTTATATACAGGGTGAGTCACCAAACGTTAGCACCTCAAATATCTTTGTTGTTTCTAAAGATACGTAAAATATGGTAAGGACAAAGTTGAATGGTACAGTGGGGCTGACACGATGCAAAAAAAATTTTGTTTTTATGTCATTTTTTTTGGAGATATCAAGGTCACCTCGACTTTTTTAAATGGAACCACCCTTTTTTAAACACCTACAATGATAGTCCCTTTCATTAGGAATTCAGTGACTATAATTAGTCCAAGGTCATTCAAGGTCAAGGACAGAAAAAACGTATAAAACTAAAATATGGAAGCAGAATACGTTTATCACGGTTGAGACTTGTAGGAAATAGTAAACATACTATGGTCGTAGTTAAAGTAAACATACTAAGGTCCTTCAATGTTATTCAGCATTCTTATTTACTATCAGTTGTTTCCAAACGCGATTCCGCTATGTTATATTCGATGACTGAAAAGTGTGATATGATCACGATTTACTGTGAATGTAGAAGAAATGCAGTGCAGGCCCGACTACTTTATGAAGAAAGGTACTCCGAGCGAAACACTCCTTCTAGACATACTTTCACTAATACGTACAGGTTGTTTCGAAGTATTGGAAGTGTACATGCAAGACAGTACAAACGGAAGAATCCCACGACTAATGAAGACAATGAAATTAATATTTTAGCAGCTATAGCTGTCAATCCTCACGTAAGTACGAGAAAAATTGCCCGGGAAGCAGGTATAAGTCAAAGTAGCGTAATACGAATTCTGGCCCGACATAAATTTCATCCGTTCCACATATCGCTCCATCAAGAATTGCACGGGAATGATTTTCAAAATAGAATTAACTTTTGTCAATGGGGATTGCTTCAAAATCATTCATTTTTTTCTAATGTCTTGTTTACGGCCGAAGCAACATTTACTAATCACGGCTCAATTAATCTACGGAACGCCCATTATTGGTCTGTGGATAATCCGCACTGGCTGCAAGAAATTGATCATCAAAGACAATGGAGCGTAAACGTGTGGTGTGGTATTTTGAACGACAAAGTAATTGGACCATATTTCGTTAACGGAATGATGACGGGACAGAAATACGCTCAATTTTTGCAAGAAGATCTGCCAATTTTGTTAGAAGATGTCCCTTTACAAAATCGCTACGATATGTGGTACCAACATGGCGGTTGTCCTGCTCATTATGCACGAGTAGCAAGAGAAACGTTGGATTCTCGATATCCAAACCGATGGATTGGACGAGACGGAACAGTTTCATGGCCAGCACGTTCTCCTGATTTAAATCCACTGGATTTCTTCTTATGGGGTCTGCTAAAACAGACCGTGTACACGGATGCTCCAACAACAGTTCAAGATATGCGTCAGCGTATCATCACTTATCAGAGTTCAACATTCCTTCAGAGCTCGTTTACAACAATGTATCGACGCAGACGGCCATCATTTCGAACATTTATAAAGTACAGGTATTCTGCTTCCATATTTTAGTTTCATACGTTTTTTCTGTCCTTGACCTTGAATGACCTTGGACTAATTATAGTCACTGAATTCCTAATGAAAGGGACTATCATTGTAGGTGTTTAAAAAAGGGTGGTTCCATTTGAAAAAGTCAAGGTGACCTTGATATCTCCAAAAAAATTACATAAAATCAAAATTTTTTTTTGCATCGTGTCAGCCCCATTGTACCATTCAACTTTGTCCTTACCATATTTTACGTATCTTTAGAAACAACAAAGATATTTGAGGTGCTAACATTTGGTGACTCACCCTGTATAATGTAATCGCGGTAGCTATACATTTGCAGTTATTCCCTTTTTTCCACTCCTTTTACACACCATATTTCTACACTTCTTATATGTAAAACCGTCGACACAAATCTTTGGTTTTCCACGATTAGACAAAACAGTTTCTGCTATTTGTCCCATAGTATTTTGATTCGACGAACTTTTGTAGATCAGATGAAAAGCATGAAGCGACTAATGCTCACTAAATCTGAGTATATACTGTAACGTTGGCCCTTTTGGCCGCGTGGAAGGACGGGAACGGGGCCACCACCGGGAATTTACAGGCACCGAGGCCGGGCCGTGTACGGCCGTGAGTACGCGGTCCTCCCGGTACAAACGAGTTCCCCAAAATCAGAACCGAAAAGAGAGCCTTCTGTTCGGGCGCCAGGCACCGGAAGGGTGTCACGCGAAACACGAAGACTTCTCGCCCTCGTTCGAAGCGGATGGGATTCTGTGTCCCCAAACAGGCAACTTAATAGTTTGTTGATATTTAATTGTTTATTTATATTTTATATTTCATTTTTAGATCTGGTGATAATGACATTGATTTCATTTAAAATATTACTACCGTGGATTTGCTTTCACTTATACTTACCCCACTATTATTTAATCATATTATTATTATTTATACAAAATTTGTTTCAATCATATTTAATAATTAAAGTATTTTTTAACAGATTTTGATCCAGGTTCATTTGAATTTCCAAAGAGCTCCATCGCGTGAAGTAAATACGAGCGGGACTATGTAACTCAGTCACATTACGCCACTTGAGCTCCGTTGCTCGGCTCCGTCCGCGACCTTTCCGGCGGCCAAGTTTGGCACGGCTTTTTCAGAGTTTCGGCGTAGTGCAAAGGGTTAACGCGATATTCGGCGTTCCGGTCCTTCCGATATCTCGCAATGGACAACGTTTAAATTCTGATTTAACATGCGAGATACTGCGTTTAAACGCTATACGCTCTTCTTCTGAATAGCTGTTATGGTTTAATTAATAATTTTCGAGATACTCCAATTTTTCGTTAATCTATTCGGCTTTACACTTTTGCATAATATTAAATAATTGTTTTCGCGTCATGACATCTATCCCAGATGATTCTCCAGTATCCGATAACATTTGACTACCTATATGGACATTTATTGTCGTCAACTTACATATAAATACCGAAAAAGAATTGTATACTGAATGCGGAAACTTGTTCTATTAACAAATCATGTTGAATATAGGTGAAGTGCAGTAGAATATAAAACAAAATAGAACTTAAAAAAATATACTGCACTAAATAACTAAGTACTAAATATACACTAAAATAAGGAAACAGTACACACATAAACAGTAAACACATTTATATAATGTAAGGTGTAGCATGAGTAGAACATTCGAGCAAATGACTCGAGCTACGAACATCTCTAAGTTTCTTGTAATTAGGTTGCCGACGACCGCGCGGGGGAGTGATGCGAGGTGCGGCGCGCAAAAACAATCTACAACATGCGTGACAACCAGGTTGTTGATTCCCGCGTTCGCATATATAAACGATTGCATATACACTAACACATATACAGTTATAAACGATTAAAAGTGCGATTTTAAGTCGAAAATCGTGAAAAATGGCAATTTTTCCACTTTTAAGCGTTTATAACTCGTAAACGAATTAACCAATATCGGTGAAATTTTCAGGACGGATATAATTTATTCAAGCGAATCAAACACATTTTTTGAATTTTCAATACAGGCTCAGATAAAAAAGCTAAAAAAAAACAACTTTTACTATTTCTTTTGCGATTCCGACCAATTCAAACTTTTTTCAAAAATTTTTTACACCTCGTCTAATAAACTAATCCTTCTAACATCTCAATAAAATTCAAGTCATTTGATCTAATTTTTAAAAAGTTATGTTGCTTCAAATAGTGTAGACTCAGTTTTGCTCGTTAGTGTAAGTGTGCGTGTCCATTTGAGAGTAAAACTATCGCGAGTTAATCTCCAGAGTCAAATTCGTGCAAAATAAACCACTCACGATTTGATATTTTTCTCCCTTCGTCACGGCCACGCCACGGCGTCCGGGGTCGCTGATTATTCTTCGCAAGAATAGTTCGTACTACCCCGACCGCGGCCCGGTCGGCTCTAGCATAGGATCCTCAGGGGTAAGAGGGGAGTAAACGGTTCTGGGATTCTGGTAGCTGACCCCCGTGGTGCGCGGCACTTGGCCTTTGTTGCGAGTATCTTGAGCGCCTCTCAAGCTCCCTGGGGGAAGCCGGGGTTATGTGGGACTACCCCTGGGGAAAATCCCCAGAGGCTACCCACTAAATACCCACGCCCACCTACGCTAAGGGGGAGTTGCCTGGATCACGCGAGTACTCAACACCTCTCAGCTAACATACTACCCGGGGGAGGGGGTTAGCCTCCCCCATAGCCTACGCTGTAAGACCCCGGGCGGAAGAACCCACTCGGTATCCGCATTCCTGGAGCCTTCGGATTGGGTTTCCCGAGCCCTAGCTCGGTCCGTCTACAGCTCCCGGAGTCTTCGTGTCCCGCTCGGAGCCGGTGTCCCGTAGGAACCAGCCCCGGCTGAGACAAGAAGACGCCGCCACCGGAAGGAAGGGCCGTCGGAGGCGCGATCCTGCACGCCCCAACCCTTCCTACCCAACCCCCCACGAATCCCCCTCCCCTAGGGGAGGGACGGACCGACGTCAGCCAACAACAAGAATGCTCCCGGGGGGCGTCGTCCCCACACGGGGAAGCCATGCTCCCCCGGGGGCCGCGGTCAGCTGACACCCCGAGCCCCCGAATCCACCGCCCCCAATGGTGGGGGCACATCAAGACGCGGGAGGTCTCGCCAACCCCAACCCCACTCCGCCCCCCTCTCCCGGGGGCACCAATTGGCGCGGGAGAGACTCCCTCGCCCTCCCTTCCCTTCCCGCCCCTCTCGTGGGGGGCACACGTCGGAGCGGAGGCCGTCCCCGCGCCCACACCCTCCTCGCGCAGCCCGGATCCCGCTCCCGGGCCCACTCGGCAGCTTCTCAAGTGGCCTTCGAACACGGCTAAAACTGTATGGCCTACGAAAACGTGCCCCGTTCCCGGACACGGTGAGGCCCGTCTTGTATACTCTGACCTTAATACGGCAAAATCGTATGTTTATATTTGTTCTAAAGAAAATTATGTCAGAGCAATAAATATGAATCTTTAAGCTTCTGTGCACGATATTCTATATTAACATAAGTAAATATTTACATTAATGTTCACACAGTTCGTTAATAAAGACCTTTACAATAATTTTTAGAGATTTTTTAGGTACCAGTTTACTATGCCGGTTAGTTGACTTTAATAGAGCAGAACTAGAAAGTCTCAAAAGATCCCATCTTGAAATTTTTATTGCATTAAGTTCAAACTATATAGAAGGGATTATGACAATAATCAGCTGCAAATATCTGCTAATCTGCCTGTCACAATTGTTTAAAACCTTCGTAACACCGTACGGTGGACCGAATAGGCATTCTAGGGAAGCGTGAGGATGTGCTCACAATCCACAAATGATGGTAACACGGCTAGACCTTTCTTACAAATTTTACAAACACTTTGAAAAAACAGGCATTAATAAGGACTTTCTTGAACGATTTTCTTTTTATATCTTATCTGCTCTTTCTTCGGGTCACAACATCAATTTTCTAAATTTCGAGAAATTTATTGGCGAAACAAAAGATTTATATTTAAATTCATATCCTTGGTTTTTTATACCCGCTACAGTGCGCAAATTATTATTTCATAGTGTAGAAATAAGTAAATCATGCCTATTGTCAATTGGCATGATGTTTTAAGAGGCTCAAGATGCTCCCAACAAAGACATAAGGATTGGCCACACAAGGAAAAATTTGCGTGTATCTAGAAACTACGACTTAATAGCAATGTTGTCAATTACTTCTGATGCCATCATAAATTGTTATAGGGTGATACCGCAAAAAAATACAAATTCGCTACCGAAATGTGTATTAGATCTATTTTTAACAAGAACTTGCGTCTAATCCCATACGTAACTTGTTGATAGCGACAGCGATATTAGTGAAGAATGATTTTCATATTGTTATATTTAGATATTATTGTTATACTTGTTTAATATTATATTTTTTGTTTATTTTTATATTTATTTCTATAATTTACATAATATTTTTCAATATAAATATTATGTTTAAAGGTTCTACATATGTAGGGATTTTAAGTGAATGGGGATTGATTCTTTCGAAGACGAAAGTAAAAACAAGAATATTTAATGACAGAGTAAAACAAAAACGCTCACTATTTAGACCTTAATCCTTGCATCTTCATCCTTGGACACGATCTCCACACGCACACACTCATTCATACCGATAACATGGACACGCACTCCTTAAGATTTACAGTTCGTAGGGTCCTCGAGACAAGGACCCCACACATATGTTGAATCTCATTTCATGACCTAACAGAAAATTTCAATCGGTTTTAAGAAGCATGAAACGATCTATGATTTTTTTCCACCTAGAATGGCCATTCGCGACACTGTGCAGTGGCATCACCTACCCGGATCTAGAGCTGGGGCGCCCGCCGACCCCCAGAAAATGTGTGAAGCCACATCGCTTCCGTTTTGCCGGCGGAGATATTCATCCCCAGCCTCCGGATCCCACCGACGACACAGTCCACCACTGCCCCATGTTTTACGTTGGGTAATCGCATTGCGGATTCCCCGCTCTCCCTGGGGAGAGAGACGGGGATATGTGGGACACCCCTCCTCACGGGTATACCAACTAACTCCACGTCGGTGACCTCCCTGAGCCAACGGGAGACGGCGAGAAACTCTTATCGAAAACAACTCGCCGCCCCCTTCCCAACTTTAACATCCAGGGGGAAGTAAAGATTCCCTCCCCTCAATGCCGAATCCAGTTGGACACCGCTACGGTCACCCACCCGGTGTCTTCCTTCGCGGACGGTTGCTCCGCCAGGCGATCTGAGCCACAGCT